>PVIR01031168.1:0-19654 GCA_004026965.1 Petromus typicus | reverse complement strand
AAAGGTGGTACATATGTGTACTTCCAGCTACTCTAAGCTGAGGCAGGAGACTCAAGTTCAAGGACGACCTGTGCAAATCAGTAAAACCCTGTCTCAAAATTTAAAAGTTAAATGGGAGATGGCCATGAGTCAGTGGTAGATACTTGCCTAACGTGCACTAACCCCGGAATCGAATCTCCAGTACTGGGCGATGAGGAGAGCACACGCGATGCTCCAAATCATGCTTTGTCACTAACCTATAGCAAAGCAATGAAATTCAGATAGCTGGATGCTTTTTAAAAGTTGCCTTGGACTACAGTCAGAATGTGTAACAAGTTTTTTACTTGCCTTTCTCATGATTGAATGTCCCAGCAAAGAATGGCAGTGGGAGACCAGCTTCTGACAAACAAAAAGGAATTGCTTATCTAATTGAAACTGACAGAAACTTGGGGAGAAAGCAACGACAAACTGAGGATAATTACGAGAAAGTAACCTAGGCCCTAAAGGATAATGTCAAGAAACCTGAAGTCCTCAAATGAGGTAAAACTTAAAAAAAAAAAAAAAAATGCTAAGGGAAGACAAACAATGGTCCTTTTAAAATTATTTGCAACTCGAAGAGATGATCAGGAAACAGAAGAGCCTACTTGCTGCTTGTGATGTAAGATTAGAACCAAAAAAATAAAACTGCCCAACTAATATTTTGCTGAATTCTCTACAAAGTAAACTCAAAAGGTAAGTTGACATAGGGAAAAGAATATGTGATGGTGGAATCAGGAAAATCTGGGTTCAAGTCTCTACTTACACATTGTGAATATTTCTGGGAGGTTATTCTTTGATCTGAGCGTCTGCACACACCCAGTGGATCTGACCAAAATGGAGTAACTTATGCTAAATTTCCACATCTCTAAGTGATAACTGAGTTGTCTGACCTTGTTAGAAATCAGGAGAAAGAAAATGGGGAGACCCCTAAAGCAGGCTAAATTTAATTCATTTGACAAGATTAATGCTTAACTCTCATAAGAAAAAAGTATTAAAGTGGCCAGTCTTCCCCATGTTCCTTATACTGCTTTGTTCAGATTTTTGTGCCTGTGAGGGCTGTCTCAGCTCAACTCAGCTCATTGGAGCACCTTTTGAGTTATAAAATAAGATGCTGCCTGATTTTATTAGACTGTAATGAAAGCTAATTACTTCTTTAAATTTGTTGAATTTTTGTTTTTAGACAATACCTTCTAATTAGAATACTCTTGGTTTCCTTTGTCCCATCTAAAAGGCAAATAATCCTATTTTCCCAAGGCTTCTTCTGAGTTATGGAATTAACATATTTAAAACAGTGACGTAGGCTCACACTAAAAGACAAATAGTAACTTACTAACAGTTCTCAAAAGAGTTGTATATGGTACATCGTCTTAAAAATTTTAAACAGAAAGGAAACAACAGAGTCATACGAGCAGTCTATAAAATGAAACAAAAATTTTTCCAATTACTCATCCAACGGATTAATATCTAGAATATATCAATAAAAATACCAAAAAATACAATCAGTAGATGGGCGAGTGAATTGCATACATGATTCCTAAAAGGTACAGTACAAGTAGACAGTGGGAAAGTACCAGTATGTAACCACCAGAGACATGCGAATGAAAACCAGATTGAGATTCTAACCTCAGTCAGGATCCTTATCATCAGGACTAAATACTGACTAGAATTCAGCATAATACAGGGATACCTGCATACACATGTTTATTGTGGCATAATTTACAAACCCATAGAAGACTGGCTTAACTGTGCATCAATAGATGAATGGTTGGATTGGGGATTTAGTTCGGTGGTTCTGGCGCCTGTCTTGCAAGTGCAAGGACCCGGGTTCAATCCCGCGGTAACCACATACAATACTGGGCATGGAGACTCACGCCCAGCAGTAACCAGTACCACATTCCACAGTGCCGAGCGTGGTGGCTCACGCCTGTAATCCCAGCACTCGAGAGGCAGAGGCAGAAGGATTGCTGTGAATTCGAAGCTGAGTTTAGGGCCAGCCTGAACTACAAAAGCGAGAACCTGTCTCAAAAAAAAAAAAAAAAAAAAAAGATTAATGGTTAAAGAAATTGTAGCATGTATGTAGAATGGAGTATAATTCCATTATAAAGAACAAAATACCATTTGCAAGCAAATGGATAGTGCTATAGATTACCATGTTAAACAAAATAAGCCAGGTTAGGGAAAACAAACATTACATGTTTTCCTTAAAATGTGGAATCTAAGTGAGATGACATGGAAATAACCTATTTTAAGAAGAAAGGAATAAGGAAAAAGAGATGTTACAAAGGGGAAAATAGGGTAAAAAATTAATCAGATTAAAAGATAATGTTGACATGGATTTATTGAGGTGGAAAAGTGCCCACTACATTGCTTTAAATAAAGCAGCAGGTTACAAAACAGTATATACAGCACTGCCATTTTTTTATTTTCAAAGATGCATTAATTGTAGAGATACAAAGAAACCAGCTAGTGTAGTGTTCACCTGTTCTAGTCTCTGGGAGTGAGACACTGAGCACATTTTTCTTTTTGTTTAAGAATTATTTCTTTTTGTTCAGATTATATCATGTGACATCAGTGGTTCACATTCCAGGCCTTGGTGTGAAAAGTAATGAGAAGTGAAAATAGCAGTCCCATTATTTGAGGAATTTTGGGAAACAGAATAGGTCCTAAAAAACTATACATGGATAAATGCCTGTCTTCAGCATGAAAAGTTAAAATGTTGAAATTCTGAATTACAGTCATTTCCATATAATGATGTTTTGGCCTCCAGACCACATAGATAACAGTGATCCCATAGAATTATAATGGAGCTGAAAAACTGCTGGTGGAAGGTGGTATCCTCAGCATCCTGAAGTAGCTCAACTGTACTCAGATGTTTGTCATAAGTCTGGGGTTACTTAACCTACTGTGTTGTCAGTTGTCTAAAAGTATACTGCATTCTTGGTAATAAGCTGCTGTGTTACTGGTTTATATATTTACTTTGAAACATTGTTTTAGAGTAGATTCTTGCCTCCAAATTAGTTTACTGTAAAACTGTACTGATAAGCTAACAGAAGGCTCATGCATTTCATGTTTACCATGTCTCTTGATTGTATCAGGCAGTCCTAGCAAGTGATTGTGCTGTAACTTCTAGATTTGTGTAAGTACACTTTATGACATTCACACAAGGACAAAATTTCCATAAAAAGGGGTAAACCTGACCCATCTGTAGGAATGGATATACCATAATGTTAAGTTAAATAAATCAGTCACAGAAGCTTAAATACTTAAATACTGATCTCTCTCTCTGTCTCTAGACAGGGTCTCACTTTTTTTGCAATTCAGGCTAGCCCTGAGCTCAGCCATGAATTCACAGCAATCCTCCTGCCTCTGCTTCCAGAGTGCTGGGATTACAGGCATGAGCCACCATGCCCAGCACTGTGGTGTGTGATACTAATTACCGGTGGGTGTGAATCTCCATGCCCAGCATTGTGGTTACTGGAGATCGAACCTGGGCCCTTGCACTTGCAAGGCAGGCGCTGGAACCACTGAGTGAAATCCCCAGCCCCTGTATGATTTCTCTTGTGTGAGAAACTAAAAATATAAATAATGATCAAAATGGCAAAAGAGTTTTTGCAAGAAAGAATTTAATGAGATGGAAAATTTTAAAATAAATTCAGATGTTTTGTGTACTTGTACCAGTTCTCCATGACTAGTGTAATCAATGCATACTGCAGACTCATCTTAATAAAAAAAAAAAAAAAACCTTTTAAATTGCCCAAGAAAACATTTCTCAGGATATAACACTAATAGTTGCTCTAGCTCTTTGGACTTCCTGTTAGTGTCATTCATTGGAATATGAGGCATCAAAAAAGAAATGAGAATAAATGAATTTACCAAATAATTTCTTGAAATATAAACACAACTCGGTTTCTTGAAATTTTTTAAAGCTCTACGAGGCAAAACTTTGAAAGAAAATGGGAAAGCTTTCATCCTTAAGGAAGTTGTAGTAATTGAGTCCTTGCCCCTGAATGATGACTTTGCATCCTAATCCTAAAATCTGTAAATACTTCCCTATTTAGAATAAAGGTCTTTAAAAGGGTTTGCAAGTAAGGATCTTGAGATGAGAGTATCATCCTGGGTTAGCTGGTGGATTGTACATCATTTAATTGACTTTACAGAAAAGAAGACAAGAGAAGACATTGTGAATATAGAGTAAGATGGAGTAATATGGCCATAAGTCAAGGAACACTAATGGCTGGTGGAAGCTGGAGGAGACCAAGTACCAGTTCTCTCCTGTATCCTCAAAAGTGAATATGGAGCTGATAGTGCTGTAAATTTGAACTTACAGCCCCAGAATTGTGAGAAAATAAATTTCTGTTGTTTTAAACTAGCAATTTGTGTTAATTTATTATATCAGCCCAACAAAAGTAATGACCAGAGTTTAAAGAAAATCCACTGAAAATATCTACTAGGTTAATGTATTGGAGTTCTCCAGAGAAACAAAACCAATGGGATATACATTTTTATTGAATCTATCTAGTGGAGACATGGTCTGAAGAATTCCTGAGCAGACAAAACCATAGGCATCATAATTTAACCTTATTTGATTTGTAAACATAAGTGAAACAAAATGAGTTAGTTCTTATAAATGTATATATTAAAAACAGAATTTAAGCTCAACCAATCAAAAGCAGCCAACAAACTTATATAACTATCTCTCTCTCTCTCTCTCTCTCTCTCTCTCTCTGAAGTAAAACCAATTAAAGCAACTATTTAGCTGTAACCAACCAAGTATTTCTGTGTTTCTCTTATAAAAGTTTCTTCCTTCTGTCCCTCAAGAGAGCTCCCAAACCGCTTCTGGTTTGGAATTGCAGAACTCATGCATCACTATTTGCTCAAACCTTAAAATTTTATTGGGGCTCAATTTACTTTTTTAAGCAGCTAAGAGGAGAGTGTGAGAGTTGGCTCAAATGACCATGGAGACCCAAGAAACGCTGTTAGCACACTATAGAACATATAAATACAGTGATAAAATTCAGTCTGGGTTTGAAGGCCTGTGGGCCAGTAAAGTCAATGACATAAGTCCGAATCTAAGGCTGGAAAATGAAGTATGATGTTGCCGTTCTAAGTCCTGGAGTCTGAGGGCTGAGAAACGTTGATGTTCCAGCTCAAGAAAAAAGCAAATTCTCCTGCCTTTTAAAAAATGTATTTACATAGGACTTCAATGGAAAGATGATACCCACCCACATGAGTGAGGACATGTTTTCTTTACTCCATCTCCTGATTCAAATACTAATCTCTTTTGAGAAATACATATACAAAACTAGTATTTTACCAGCCATCTGGGAAGTCCTTAGCTTGGTCAAATTGACCCAAATTTACCAATCACAATTAAGTTTTCTTGGGTTAAAAGGAAAAAAGATGATGGTGGAGGGCATAGAAGACCTGAGAGACTTCTCCAAGAGACTGTATTAGGTGGAACTGGCAAATTACAGGCCACACCATACACTTTGACACAGATTGCCAAGGTTTGAAAGAAATCTTTCAATGTTATTTACATTGTGCATTTACAAGCAACAGAAAATGTAGCAACCAAGCCAATACCCAAGGTCCCCCAGGGAGTATTCAAGATGACCAGAGAAAGCCTCTGGTTAATAAAAGTTTCCTGTTCCTATCTGCCTTAATCTAAAGGAGGAGCAATACCTGTGTGTACGCAGATACCTAAATTAGTCATATGAAAATTATTCATAGTTTAAAACACTTTTTCCAGTGGTCCCAAATGTCACAGATCCTCAGAAATACAGATGTGTATAACCAAGTGGTTCCGGTGTTAATAAAATGGAAATACATGTCATTCAGACACCTTCTTGTTAATCTTCACTTGCATAAGATTTTATTTATTCAACTGAAGTTCTCTGGAACCTCAAATCCCTGCTAGGATCATGTTATTCTAGAGAAGAATCCAAAAGAAATTACAAAGGAGGCTCCGGGAATATCTATGAGAGGAGGCAGCATTCAAGCCAAAGTAGTGTGGGTTTACCTACAGTAATTTATTTCAGTCTAATGTTCTTCCTGATAAGGTGAGTAGACTATTAAAAAAATACAATGTAGTAAATATTTATCTGGGACCAAGGTGCATTTTGGCATTTTCATTATGATTGTAAACTGGGACAGAGTGGGGAAAGTAGCTTGTGATATCAAAAAGGTACTGAGGGTCCTGGAAGGTGGTCATCTCCTTCAGAGTTTGTTAGTATGCACAGTCCTCTGGGCCAACATTGTGTTTCTCTGAAAAATGAATATATAGTACCCATGCTTAGCACATTTCCACCTTGATTCAAAGTTGGAAAATTGACTGTATTTTTCTAAATATTAATATAGCTAAATTTTAGATGTCTATAATTACTGTGATAGAATTTTGAGCATCATGACCATATAGACACAATCCAGTGAACTAGAAGAGATTTTCAAGTTTATCCATTCATTTTGATGATGTTTACGTGGCCAAGGATTTAACTCAGTGTTTCCAGTGTCTGCTGTGCAAGCACAAGGTCCTGAGTTCAATCCCCGGGACCACAATGCCAGACATGATGGCTCATGTCTTTAATCCTAGCCCTCAGGAGGCATAACCTGGAGGACTTCTGTGAGCTTGAGGCTTGCCTAGGCTACATGGTGACCTCAGGGCCAACCTGAACTACAAAAGTGAGACCCTGTCTCAAAATAAATAAATATAAATAAAATAAATGATACTTATGGAATAACTAGTCTGTGTACATGTCTATGTTAGGCTTTAGAAATATGATTAAGGTTAATTACAGGACTTTAAAATCTGGTAAGTGAAATAGACTTGTAAATATAAAATTGAACATAAATGTCAATTGCAAAGTATTAAATTTAATAAAATTTTAAAAACAGTTGCACTTAATTGTATGGAATGGATGGGCAGTAGTTTCTGTGAAATATTTTTGGAAGTTTAATTAGCTATAAAAATATCTAAATATTTAAAATTTATACAAAGTTACATATGAGAAAATTTATGAGAAAGTTACATATAATAGCAAAATAACTTAAAATAAATGGTTAAGAAGATCTGCCACAGCCAGGTAATAGATGTTACAATCACAAAGAACTATCTTTTAAAAATGATGCCTGAAACATTAATACATATTTAACTAATAAATTGAGGATCGTGACTTTTTACTGTAATCTCGAATTTTGACTTTTGTACCATGGGCATGTCATACATTTTAAAAATGAATACAATTTAAAATAAGACATTCAGCCTCTAATTTTAAAAATGTATTTGTAGATACTTTTAATATTGTGAAATATAGCGAAAGACAGGACATTTCATTGTTTCTTAAAATGGATATGTATGATTGGATGATATGTAGACTCAGTACTTCACTAGAGATATTTTATTTAGTATTTTTCACAATAAGACATCGGTGACTGTTTTACCTGAAAACAAGAAGGACAGCAAAGAAATTAAATGAAGGTATGATTGAAGGAAATGTGCATGGTTAGTTTGTAATATGTTTGTGAGACTAAGATGGTTGTTTTTAAGATCTAAAGTTTGACCTTGAGGAAAAGGGACCACATTTACACTGGAATGGTCTCACAAGAAGAAACTGGACCCATTGACAGGATCTATAGTAAGCTGTTCTAGCTCAATGTCAGACTAATGAAAGACCATTCTCTGGTTTATAGGCAATTTCACCTCAATGTCAGGAAACACTTCCTAAAAGAACAAAGCCAAAAACTAGTGGATTCCTACTATTCCTACTATTTTGGAAGATTCAAACATCATTGTCTGTTTCTAGATGGGACATTATGGAAGAGATTCAGGCATCAAAAGTGTGATTTTTTTTTTTTTAATTTCAGCAGTGAGAGAAGTCATTTAATCATTCTGAGGCTCAGGCATCTACAAATCAGAGAAATCTGATCAAATTCCTTCCACATTCCTTTTCAGTTTTAAGTTGTTTTTATAGCCTGCATTTGGTGTATTTGTATTTGACTTCTTTTATATATTAGATATATATGTCAGCTTTCTTATTATTTGAATTACACCAAGTGAACTTGGGGGATTGGGATATTCAAGGCATTATTTGTTAAAATGCAAAATATTGTGTAAGTTAAAACATATTAGTGTAATATCATCAGCCATTAGGAAAATATAAATCAACACCTCAAAGAGATATCACTACCCATATGTTGAAAAAGCTAAAATTCCAATGATCTCAAGTGCTGACAAGATGCAGAACAACTGAATCTCTCATATATTGTGTTGCTGGCAAGACTGTAACTTGGTACAGTCACTCTAGAATCAATCTAACAGTATTTTTTTTTTTTTTTTTTTAGACAGGGTCTCACTTTGTAGTTCAGGCTGGCTTCGAGCTCAGCCTCAAACTCACATCACAGCAATCCTCCTGCCTCTGCCTCCTGAGTGCTGGGATTACAGGCATGAGCCACCACATCCGGCACTGTGGTATGTGGTACTGATTGCTGCTGGGCGTGAGTCTCCACACCGAGTATTGTATGTGGTTACCGGGGAATCGAAGCCGAGTCCGTGCACTTCCAAGACAGGCGCCAGAACCACTGAGTTAACTCCCCAGCCCAATCTGACAGTATATTATACAGATAAACATACTGACCATGCAACTGAGAAATTCAACTATTAGTTATTCAAGATAATTGAAAACTTACTATGTTCTTCCAAAAATCTGAATATGAATATTTGTAGGAATTTTTATTTGTGCTAGCACCAAATTGGAAACAGCCAGAGAGATATGGAATAGGTGAATAAGTAAACCATGGTTTATCCTTCGCCTAGAGTAATGTCCAGTAATAAGAAGAAACTATCGGTACATACAACAACTTGACTGCAAATCAAGGCCATTATGCTGACTGACAAAGCCAATTTAAGATTACACGTTGTAACCCAAGTGTCCATCAACTGGAGACTGGATAAACAAGCTGTGGTTCTTCTACAGAATGGAGTATTACTCTGCCATAAAAATGATAAGTTTGAATCATTTATACTTAAATGGACATACCTTGAGGATATCCTCATAAGTGAAATAAATAGGGCACAGATAGGTACATATCGCATCTTTTCTCTGGTATGAGAAAATAAAGATGTAAATGAGTCCTAGAATTGTATGTTATATATTATGAAATAGAAAATGCTCAATGTAAAATAGGAAGAAGGGGGAAAAATGATGAGATTGTAACAAAAAAGTAAGGAAACAAATTTTATGTATATGGGGGGCAGTAGGGTGGATAGGGCTATGGGAAAAAATGAGAATTAAGTTGTGTCTTATACTGGTACAAGTCCCCATTATGGAGTGCAATCATGATGCATATATGTAATGTACCAATAAAGATTTTTAAAAAAGACTACATGTTGTATGACTCTGTTTATTTTTGATTCTCAGAATAACAAAATGATAGATGGATAACAAAAGTAGCGCCAGAAATTAGGGTTGGGATGGAGTGACTATCAAGGAGTCCCATAAGGAAATTTCTTGGAAGTGATGGAAGAATTCTGTGTCCTGATTATGGTGATCCACAGTAATTATTCAGTAAGACAACATTTTATAAACTGCAAGCCAAAACAAATTAGTTTTAAGATTCTAGCAAGCAAAGAAATTGGTGTATTCATTTGGCTTGTAGTTTCAAAAGTTTAGGTCTATTTATTTTGAAGACACACCTTGTCTCCTCTCAGTCAGCTACTTCCTTCGACTTGACTCCAATTCCTAAAAGTTCCATCACTTCTCAAATTGTACCAAGCTGAAGACATGGTCTTTGGGGGACATTCCTGATCAAACTAAGGCAAACTTCCAGTGTTTGAGCATTTTGTATGACCATGAGTTGGTGTTGGATTTTGTCAAGTGCTTTTTTTGCATCTATTGAGATGACCATTTTTTTTTCCATTGAGTCTCTTAATGTGGTATATTACATTTATTGATTTATGTATGTTAAACCATCCTTGCATCCCTGGGATGAATCCAACTTGCTTAAGATGTATGATCTTCTCAAGGCTGATGATCCTCTATATTCTGTTCACCAGAATCTTATTGAGGATTTTTGATTCTGTATTCATTAGAGAGATGGGCTTGTAGTTCTCTTTCTTGGTTGGTTCTTTCTCTGCTTTTGGAATCAAGGTAATAGTTGCTTTGAGGAATGAATTTGGGAGTTTTGCATTCCTTTCATTTTCATCAAAGAGTTTGAAAAGTAGTGGCATTTGCTCTTCTCTACATGTTTGATTGAATTCAGCAGTGAAGCCATTAGGACCAGGACTTTTCTTTATTGGTAGGTTTTTAATTACAATCTCATTTTCATTGATTGATTTTGGGGATATTTCTTATTTTTATTTCTTCATTCAACTTTGGGACTTTATATGTGTCCAAGAATCTGTCCATTTCTTCTCTGCTTTCCATCTTATTGGAGTACAGATTTTTGAAGCAGATAGTGACTATCTTCTGGATTTCTACTGGATTTGTTGTGGTTTCACCGTTTTCATTAATAATTGCATGAATTTGAGTCTTTCCTTTTTAAAATAAGGTTGGCTAATAGTTTGTCTTTTCTTTATTTTTTCAAAGAACCAACTCTTCAATTCATTTTTTGTATCATTTTCTTAATCTCTATTGCATTTATTTCTCCTCCAATCCTTATAATTTCCTCCCTTGTATGAGCTTTGGGTTTGTCATGCTCTTCCTTTTCAAGAAGCTTAGTGTTCAACCATAGATTGTTTATTTGAGCTCACTCCATTTCCCTACCGTGGGAATTCACTGCTACAAATTTTCCTCATAACACTGCTCTTATTGTATCCTATAGATTCCTATCTGTTGTACTGGAATTATTGTTTAATTGTAGATACTGTCTAATTTCTTCCACGGTGCATTGGTTATTCAGTAGTGTTTTTCAACATCCATGTATTTATAAAGTTCTTGTAATTTCTTTTGCTATTGATATCCAATTTCAAGGCACTGTTGTCTGATAATATACAGGAGATAACTTCAATTCCTTTGCATTTACTTAATTAAACAAGTTCATAGAACTAATGTGGTCTATTTTGGAGAATGACCCATGTGCAGCAGAGAAGAATGTGTATTCCAATGTTGTGTGATGGAATACTCTGTAGATATCTATTAAATCCATCTGTCCAGCAACGTGGTTTAGTTCTAGTTTTTGTTATTACTGAAGTGCTGAGTTTACCATGTGTGGATGAGCTTTTGCAAGGCCACTTAATTGTGAGGCTCTCTCAGTCTTGATTTCAGCCTCAAATAAGGGAAACATGTTAACATATAAAATGCTATGGATTTATTTAGGGTACAGACTTTCTACATTCAGGCACTGAATTTAAAGTTCTAAAGTAGAGGTTATAACTTTTGAACCTTGTGATATAAACTATGGAAATGATGTTCCTTTTCATTGGAAGTGGTCAACAGAAATGTTCTTCAAATTCAGTGTAAAAGCAGAAGTGATTGAAAATGAGTTCATTGCTAATGTTTCTTATGCAGGTTGTCGATGCTGGCATTTTATCACACTCAGGGTCCCTACCTACAGACAAGCCCAGTGTGAGCTGCTATAGACTTAAGCAGTAGGTCATATACATGAAGGTTGTTTGGGTTGTGTTGTCAACGATATGTTCTGTTCTTTGGTTACTGCAAACAATGGAAAACAACATTTTGTACTTTCCAGAGAAACTGAGATTACTCAGTCCTTGTATCCTAGGTCATTTCAGTTTGAGTGAAAGAAAAAAAGAGCTCTTTTCAACTCTTTGTTCATTCCTCCTGGGATTTTGAGAAGGAGATATCTCTGAAAGAAATTAGATCAAAGTTACATGGGACTAAGGGCAGATCATATGGCTGTACTTTGTAGCCTGTTGAAAACAGATCCAGCTTTACTGGAAAAGAGATCATGTGTTACAATATAAAGAGCCAAGAAAAGTTAGAGAGAAATGTAATAACCCCCAAATCCAGCCACCATCTTTCTAACAGTGGAGTATCAAAATCCTACTATCTGAAATTAATTTTAAAATATAATTTTAAAAGATTTTTTTTACAAAGATAATTCCTTAAAGTATTAGTATGTAGAAAAATGTAAAATTCTCTTTCAAATCCTTTTTCTGAAAGCACTGACGTGAAGGGGTAACCCTAACTCGTGGAAGTTCCAATTGGAGTACATGAGCATTGTGGAGAGGCACAAGCTGCACTGAAAGGAAGCAAGAGAAAAATCCATGGTCATGGAAGACAGTGATTTCAATGTATTACGACTGAGGAGGAGAAGAGAAGTGGATTCCTTTTCATTTCCTGTTCTGGGGATCTATGATAGAGGAGAAATGGTTATGTTACAAGAGAAGATAGAATGAAAGGAACTCAGACGAAACTGTAGTTTTGCATGCCTAGAAAGTGAGAGCTATTTCACTTTCCTGTTTATCCTATTTATAAGTTTTTTTTCCCCTGACCATAATCAACCACACTAATTCTCCACTGAGGGAGTGATATGCAGAGCCTTTTGAGGCTAAGAACATTTTGTTTTCAGTCTTTGAGGTACTCACCCATGCTCTCTTCTAGTGATTCACTTATTCCTGCCCAAATCACCCCCACCTGTGGCTGGTTGAGGCTTCCACTGAATGATAAAATATAGTTCACTTTGTCTAATAGTAAGAAACCAAATGAAGATAGGATGACAAAACAAGGATGCTACGCTGTATACATCAAGCTGGTATTATTTGCTTGATATATTCTAGTTAGACTGGAAAGGAAAAATGACACTTAAAAACAAAAAGCCATCACCTACAAAGGAATTTTGTTGGAGTGGGAATTTACCAGTGGATATAAGAAGAGTACAAATGGTAAAAACAGAGGATTGTACCAATTTATCAGTGCCAGAAATTTTGAGAGTGGCAGCACCTAATTTTGAAAATGTTACAGTGCAGTAGGATCTGATTATGGTATTAAGTTGCATTTCCCTGATTAATAATGACACTTAATACTTTCTCATGTGTTTGCTAGTTGTGTAGAAATCTACATATATGAAAATAGTCTTTTATTTTTTACAACAGTTGTCTTTCTCTTATTGAAATGCTACCTTATTGCTGTCCTAGTCCTAGATGGTTTTCTCATTCTTGATTGTGTTTCTAGTGAGCAAAGTTTCTTATTTTATTGAAGCCTATTTTCATTCTCCTACAGTTAAATGTTTCTGTATTTACAGAAACATTCCAAACTTCAAGGTCACAAGATAGTCTTGTTTTCTTCTAGCACTTCTATTGTTCTGGCCTTCCCATTTCTCTTTGATCTGTTTGGAATTAATGTTTTTGTATATGAAAGTCTGTTGAATATATGAACTGGCAATGCTACAAAACTGCCAACAACTTGAACAGGTTCCAATGTGAACACCTTGAAAAAAGTCCAATTTTGCATAGCCTGGAGCTTTATTGGGGATCCTTTTTAACTGAAATTCTCCATTTAAAAACTGTATACAGAAGTTAATGTTTACTTAAAATCAAAAGAAATCATGACACATTGTAAATCAAAAATTTATTTACTAATTGCGAATTCTTTTTTAAACTATAGTTCCACACACACAACAGAATAAACTAAAAATAAGGTTACACTTTTATTCACTAATTGCCTGACAGTTAGTATTTTTCTCCCTGCAGCTTCACTTTTTACTGTTTTACATTTTGTCAGATGGAAAGAATAATTATGCACCAAACTCTGGCTGTGTGTAATTTAAGTTTGGTGTCCCCTTCTGCTGTCTATGTAACTTCCTGTTCTGGGTAAAATGGGACAGTCATATCCCAATATAACCGTTCACACTGCTGCTTTCCTGGTGCACTGGCCCAGTGAGAAAAAGCATTCCAAAAGCTCTTCTTGACTTGAAATATTGATGCAAGAGAGTTAACTATTTACACATTGAATCACCTAAATATATTCTCCTAAATTTACACTAAATGAATTTCCCATGTTAACTGCCCTCTGGCCAAATCCTGAAATTAATGACAGTGACTAATTGTCACCTGTGTAACAGAAGAATTCAGACAGGTAAAATTGTTATTTTAACAAAAAATATATTTAAATATTTTCAATTATTTGTATTTTAAGGATAAGCATGTGCATTAATATATTCATATATTTACTTATGTACAAAGAAGATATCACTGTAGAGAATAAAAAGAATTTGAAAATTAAGTGCTCCCAGAGAAAGGATTTGGAGTCTAGAAAATGAGAGGGGAGAGGAAAATTTTCCTTCCACTATCTGCATTCTTGTAACTTTTAAAGGTTTTATAATTTTTGTTGATTTTTCTTTATTATTTTTAGGCATTATGTTACAAAGTAAAGAGAAAATAATAACTAGGTTATCTTTTTATCATCCAAAAGAAAAGCATAAAATATTGCACCATGCAGCTAACTGTTTTCATACCTGCTGTTTACCTATCAACTAGGAAAGATAGCATCTTGTGATAGGCTCGAATGCTTAATGTTTTCTGTTTAGAATTATATTAACCTGCTTTTGAAAGAAGTTCTATTTTTAATTTACTGGAAAAAGCTTCTCTCTTATTTCCTAACAGTGTTGTTTCTTCCCTAAATATTTTGTTAATATTCACTAATGAAACAGTTCAGGCCTAGAGCTTTCACTGTGGTAAAGTTTTTAACTTTCAGTTTTTTCAGTTGGAAGGCTATTCTGAATTTTTGTTTCACTTTTTGTAAGTATTATTATTATTATCATTTTAAAAAATTTTTTTCTTTATCTTTTTTTTTCTTTTTTTTTTTTTGAGACAGAGCCTTTCTTTGTAGTTCAGGCTGGTCCTGAGCTCAGCCTCAAATTCACAGCAATCCTCCTGCCTCTGCCTCCCAAATGCAGGGATTACAGGCGTGAGCCACGACACCCGGCACTGTGGTATGGTTGTGATTGCTGCTGGGTGTGAGTCTCCACACCCAGTATTGTTGTATGTGGTTACCAAGGATTGGACTCCAGCCCTTGCATTTGCAAGGCAGGCACCAGAACCACTGAGCTAAATCCTCCCAGCCCTGTCAGTTTTTTTAAAAAAGTTGTGCCTTTCATCTATTGGAATAAAGATAATATTCTTTTATTATCCACGTAATGTCTTTGTAATCTATATTAATAACACCCTCTTTTATTCTTGACATCCTCTCTCTCTCTCTGTCTCTCTCTCTAACTTTGTCTCTGTCTCTCACTCGTTCATGAAAGAGTCATTTGGGGTCATTTCATTGCTTTTTGTTCTGATTTTTTTTCCATTTATTTTAAAATTTGTTTTTCTAACTTTTTAATGAGACTTTAATTACTATTTCTGTAACTTTTTTCTTTTTTAATATATGCATTTAGAAATACAACTTTTCTCCAAGCACTCTTTTAGCTGTGTTCCATAAAGTTTGATATGTTTATTATGTGCAACTTAAAATATTTTCCAACTCCATTGTAATATCTTTTTTCTCTTTTTTCTTTTCTTCCTTTGTTTATTATGATTTTCTTGACCCATTAGATTAATTAAAACTATAGTGCTCATTTCAAATAGTTGAATTTTTTGAAAATATATTAATGATTTAATTGCAATTTATACATCCAGAAAATATGCTTTCCAAGACTTTTCAAAATTTTTAAAACTTGTTTTAGGACTTAGCATGTGATTCATCTAGCGCACTTTGTGTCCACAGAAGGAATAGCCATTCCAAAAGTAAAGTGCTCCAGATTCTGCCCCTGAAACACCGCCAATATTAGTATTTGGTAACACTGACTACCCTTTAAAATATGCACTCATTAACATATTTATATAAAAATATTAAAAAAACATATTTATATATGTATCCTGATTAATTTATAAGCATGTATTTATGTCATTAGTTTTAAGCAGCAGTATAATACTCTACTAAATTCATACTTTTTTGACCAGTTAAAAAAGGAAGTAAAGAAAAAAATTAAAAGAATTAAGGAAAGATAACAGAAAGGAAGAAGACAGGAGGAAAGGAAGAATGGGCATTTCTCTGATTGTTGAAGACAGTGTTCTATAAATGTTAATTAGATTAAAACAACTGGCAGTTTTTCAAAGCAACAACTTTAATAAGTTTTCTGGTTTATCAATTGCTAAAACAAATGATAAAATCTTCCACTATGATTGTAAATTTATTTCTTTACTTATAATTTTTGATTAATTTGTTTTGAAGACATGATTATTTTTATGTCTTTAATAAATGGATGTTTTAAATTGTGAGTTCCCTCTTCATCTTTTAAATTTCCTTTGCCCCTTGTGTTTGATACCTATATAACCACTTTTGCTATCTTTACTTATTGTCTATTTTGTTTACATATAGTTTCATCCCTTTACTTTCAAGCTGGTGCTATACTTAAAGTTAATCTTGTTACAGCACAGATCTTGGGTCTTGGTTTTATTATTCATTCTGAAACTTTTTACCTTTCAGTTAGAGTTTTTCATCAATTTATATTTAATATCACTATTAATCTGGTACTATTTAGCCGTATCATTTTATTTACTTTTTTCACATACCCTTTTTTACCCCTCTGTTTATCAATAATTTTAGGCTAATTGAATATTAATTTTTAAATTAATAAGTCTACAAGTTTCTACCTGATTTTTAGTATTCTTGCATGGCACTAACTAGCAAACGACAGCAATAATGATGTAACAACCAAACCAGAGGAACAGGAAGCCAACCATCATTTATTTTATGGTTTAACTTTTGACTACTTCTAGTTTTTTATTGCTTTTGATCATATTCCCATTCTTTCAGATAGCTGTTTTTTATATTTTATTATTGTTATCTGTGGAACAGTTTGCTCTGCAGGAGGTGCTTTTCCATTACCAAAGGTGGTCTAATTTTTAAAGCTCATAACCACATTGTTACTCTATATTTACATGATGTCCTTCCCTGATGAATATTTGTGTTCAAGTGACATCTGCCATTTCATAACTTTGACTTTTTAAATAATTCACTAGTAGATCTGTGTTTTTTAATGGGTCATTGCTTGTTCTGAAATCTGCTACTAGTGAAATTCTAAATCATACCATTCCTGGGTTATCGTGTGTGTGTGTGTGTGTGTGTGTGTGTGTGTGTGTGTGTGTGTGTGTGTGTGTGTGTGTGTAGTGACATTGTTGGTAAGAAAATGAGTAAGCGGGCCGGGGATTTAGCTCAGTGGTTCCGGCACCTGTCTTGCAAGCACTAGGACCAGAGTTCTATCCCTGGTAACCACATACAACACTAGGCACGGAGACTCACGCCCAGCAGCAATCAGTACCACATACCATGGTGCCAGGTGTGGTGGCTCATGCCTGTAATCCCAGTACTTGGGAGGCAGAGGCAGGAGGATTGCTGTGATGTGAGTTTGAGGCTGAGCTTGGGGCCAGCCTGAACTACAAAGTGAAACCCAGTCTCAAAAAAAAAAAAAAAAAAAAAAAGAAAGAAAGAAAAGAAAAGAAAATGAGTAAGCAACATTTTAACATTCTCATTTTCATGTTAACAACAGATGAAATTTAGAAAAACATCAAAAATGGACACAATAAAAGTGAGAAAATAATGTTCTTTTCATATACTTAAGCCTTAATTTTGACCTCTGGTGCTCTTAGGAATGAGCAATTTCTCTATTGCCTTGCTCATGTCCTTGATATCCTTAAGCTCCACCAGATCTTGTTCTTTCTTCTCTGGAGCAAGGTAAGACTGTGTAATTCAGAAGCAGTGATACCATTCATCCAGCCTTATCCCTTATACCCAGGTTCATCTTTCCTTCTTACTCTTCTAGGATGCTTCCATAAGAAGAGTAAATTCCAGAATGAACTGTGTTCCAAGCAAAGCAAGGCTGGGCAGAGCGGCAACTGCTAATCCTCCAGTTCTTATTTCCTGGTGCTCAGAAGCAGTTCTGTGCTCTTGCCTGAGGGCTCAACTTCAGTGCCTTTCAGGTAGAAGTGCCTGCACTTCCTTTCCTTATCAGGGAAGAGGTGATCAGATTGAGTCGCCTTTCACCTGAAATATTTTGGCCCTTTGTCTGTACCGTCATTACCTCTTAAAGCAGTTGTAGGTAGAACTGCTATAATGATCTGACAAAAGACCTGTTCCTCCAACATTACTTGTCATTAACTCTCCAAGACATGATGTGACATGCCACAGGCCTCAGATGGATCATCCAGGAGGTGTTCTTGACAAATATAATCCCTCCTCACCTTTGTTCATGACAATTTTATTTCTTCGATTGTGTCAAACTACCAATTTTTCCCAGTCACCACTCCCTGCTTGGACCAAGGGACTTTTTCACTTAAAAGGAAGTGCTGTTGATTGTGTCTTACTTTAATCACTTTTCCCAGAATAGTAGCTTTAAATAGGTATATATTTAAAGTAGCAAGGTTTGATATGTACTAATACTTGTGTTTTCCATTATTTTGCTACAAGTTTTACAGTTTAAAGTAGAAGAATCTTTTAATTATGTCACTGTCAAGTTCATTATATATAAATAAAACTTATTCCGCAGGCATGATGTCAGAATGGATGAAAACTAGCAACTGAGGGATTTGCTAAATGTCAAAGAGAAGCAGGACACTCAGTTCCTGGTTTTTAACTCTTGATTTAAGGCACCTTTGCTTGCCTAGGAAGTTATGAAATACTTTCTTTCGTAAAATAGAGGAACATTGATTCAGAATATTTTTCTTTTTGCTCCAGTAATTAAACCAATAAAATCTAATTAAACTGATACAAAATCTCTCCTAAAACTGTTCTTTAGGTACCTGCATTAGTTATAATCTAGATTCTGGTTCTGAACAGTAGTAAAATAGAATACAGTTCTGTGTTGATTTGAGAGCAAATGTTACAGGCATGCACAGGAAAGGACAGTGTTGGTCATAAGGGAACAGTAGATAGCAGTGAGCCTGATGGCCTCTAGTAGCTCAAATAGCAACCTGAAAAACAGTCAAGAAAAGTCATTTGGTGATGTGTAGAAAGTGACTAACTAATGGACTCTTGCATTAGATCCAGATTCTCGCTACATTTCCTACTCTGATAGTGAAGTTCCATTGAAGAGTTTATTAAGGGCAATACAACACACATTCAACATGATACACATGGGCTTTTATGACAAAGTCTGAAGTATATACAATTAAAAACCAAAGGGTAAGACTAAGAAAAACTGGAATGAGAAACTAGGAAAGGTAGAAAAGGACAAGAAGGTGAATATTGTGTTTAACTGTTGATCTCTTTTGAATCATCATGTGGAATAGAACACAGGGCTTCACCGAATAGTGATGAGAGCAGAACAGATAAGCTAAAGAAAGACAGAGGTCACATCTGAGCTATAAAGGATGAGTGTTGCCCAAGAGGTGAGGCCGAGGGAAGGAAATCCCCGAGGAAAGCGTGGCTGAGGCTCAGCGTGTACAGGTTGGTGGCCGCACTAATAGCATTTCACATTAACCACCGACCTCTGGGTAACACTCAACTAATCAGTTGCAGAAGAAGCTCTTATTTTGAGGCTGAAAGTATTTCGTTGTGCTAAGAAAAAAAGTGTTGTCAGATGTTCTCTTCTCCCTTTATACATACAACTAAAAATATTCTGAGTTATGAACTAGAATGCTTATTTATTATCTTTTGATTGCTTCATACAATTTTTTCCTAATGTTCCACATAGTGCCAAT
>PVIR01031167.1:0-19688 GCA_004026965.1 Petromus typicus | reverse complement strand
TAAAGGGCTGGGGATTTAGCTCAGTGGTTCCGGCGCCTGTCTTGCAAGCACAAGGACCCGGGTTCAATCCCCAGTAACCACATACCATACTGGGCATGGAAACTCACGCCCAGCAGCAACCAATACCACATACCACAGTGCTGGGCGTGGTGGCTCATGCCTGTAATCCCAGCGCTCGGGAGGCAGAGGCAGGAGGATTGCTGTGATGTGAGTTTGAGGCTGAGCTTGGGGCCAGCCTGAACCACAAAGCGAGACCCTGTCTCAAAAAACCTAAAAAAAAAAGCTTTTAAAGGGCCGGGGATTTAGCTCAGTGGTTCCAGCGCCTGAGTTGCAAGCACAAGGACCCGGGTTCGATCCCCAGTAACCACATACCATACTGGGCATGAAAACTCACGCCCAGCAGCAACCAGTACCACATACCACAGTGCCGGGCGTGGTGACTCACGCCTGTCATCCCAGCGCTCGGGAGGCAGAGGCAGGAGGATTGCTGTGATGTGAGTTAGAGGCTGAGCTTAGGGCCAGCCTGACCACAAAGTGAGACCCTGTCCCAAAAAAACCTTAAAAAAAAAAAAAAAAAAAAGCTTTTAAAAAATTCTACCAGTTCGGTTTCTCTGGAGATGTTAATGTATCACTATTAGCCTTATTTTTATTGTCCAGATGGCGAAACCGGGGCTCAGGAGAATGATGTGCGTTACACGGAGTCCCTGGAGGGAGCTCCCTCTGGGCTGGGCTGCAGGGCACTCGCCGCGCCCCCTTGGAAGCGCATGCCCGGCTCAGCCGCCTCCTCACCTTTGTTTCTCCGCCTCATTTCTCTGCAGCAAGGCTTCGGTCAGGAGGGCTTTCCCGGTGCCACCCGGGAGGCGGGTCCCCTCGGTCGGCGTGGGCCCGGTGGGAGACAGCCCTTCTTTCTGCTCTGTAGGGAGAGAGAAAGGGAAACGCCTGTTGCCAAGGGCGACGTGATAGGCAGAGAGGTTCCTACAAACTGGAGAGTCGATGGTTAATATCAGATGCTGGGATGCACGGGCAGGGCTGGCACAGGGGCAGGGCCCATTCCCCACCACACCGACCTTGACCTTGACGGCACCCAGCGGGGCTTCCTCAGCCCACCTGAGTCTCCCTGGCTTTCTTGATTGTTTGTTTAAAAATTGTGGTAAAATACACATAAAATTCACCATTTAAAGGTGACATTCATGATGTTGTGTAATCACCATTGCTAATTTAGACCACTGTCGTCGCTCTGTATTTATTAGGATTTTCTCCCCTTTTTTTGTGGTACTAGGGACTGAACCCATAACCTTGCGCTTGCAAGTCAGGGGGCAGTGCCAATGAGCCAAACACCTAGTGCTTCTTTTGGTTTTTTGAGATGGTCTTACTAGGTAGTCCAGGGTGGCCTTGAACTCAGAGATCCTCCTGCCTCAGCCTCCCGAGTGCTGGATCACAGGCATGCGCCATGGCACCCACTTTTGTTTTGTGGTATTGAAGATGTAACCCAGAGCCCTATGTGTGCTAGGAAAGTACTCCATCACTGAGCTACATTCCCCTGCTCTTTAAACATTTCATTTTGAGGAAGGATCTTGCTAAGTTGTCCAGGTTGGCCTTGAACTTATGATCCTCCGGCTTCAGTCTCCTGAGTAGCTGGAATTACAAGTGTGTATCACTGTTTCTAGCATAAATAAGTATTCATTTCCTCTTCCCCAAACCCTGGTACCCACCAACCTGCTTTCGGTCTCTATGGAGTCACCTGTTCTGGACATTCCTTACCAATACTATCATAGATTACTTGTCCCGTGGGTCACTTCCTCTTCTCATCATGGCACTCAGGAAGGCAGAACAGTGCCTGGTATGCAGCCCCAAACAGCCAGCCTAGGGGCAGTCACGGGCCTTCCCTGAGTACTGCTCCCCACCTTAGCCCCTCTGTCCCACCTGCTCAAGGTGAGCACCAGGCTGAATTTTTTCATCATTTCCTTGCTTTCAAAATTTTTATCACTGGTGCTGGGGATTTAGCTCAGTGGTTCCGGAGCCTATCTTGCAAGCACAAGGACCCAGGTTCGATCCCCGGTAACCACATACCATACTGGGTGTGGAGACTCATGCCCAGCAGCAACCAGTACCACATACCACAGTGCCGGGCGTGGTGGCTCACGCCTGTAATCCCAGCACTTGGGAGGCAGAGGCAGAAGGACTGCTATGATGTGAGTTTGAGGCTGAGCTCAGGGACAGCCTGAACTATAAACTACAGAGCGAGACCCTGTCTCAAAAAAACCTTAAAAAAAAAAAAAAAAAGAAAAGAAATGTCTGCTTGTTTCTTTTAGTCACTTCCTGTTGGTGGGACCAGGAATGTCTCTGCCAGGTGGGACAGGGCAGAGCTGGGCATGCCTGGCTCAGCTCTTGGGGGGCCTGCCCCTTTGGCAGCAGCCTACCCACCCTCCCTGTGTGTGGAAACAGCCGTGGACCCAGGACTGCCTTCTTGAGGGGGCCTGGAGGTTCCACTCTCACCCCTGCGTGCCTTTGTGTTGGGCTGGTGCAGCATCCTGGGGCTACTGTGAGAGGCTCACATGGTTCCCTGTGGGCTGTCCAGCGCTGCTCTGTAAGGGTCAACCTCTGACTGCCTCTGGACACCGAGAGTCTACTTTTTAATGAATTCTGAGCTCCAAGGCTCAAAAGCACAATCATTTGCTCCCCGCTTAGATCCAGCACCAGAAGACCTCTAAGCTCCCATAAGCATAAGCTCTGGGTCTAGATCCTTAGAGGCAGAAAGTCAAATGGGATACTTTCACCGGCTCAGAAAGTCTTAAGGCTCCAACTCATCCTCCCCTGCCTGATCCTGTCCCTTTTCCTCCTGAACACACAGCAGAACTACATTTCCCAGCCACCTTTGCAGCTGGGTGTGCCTGCAGGGCTGTTTGGGGCCAATGGGGTAGAGTTGGAAGAGGTGTGTTGGTGCCTGGGCTCCGGTTCCACACACTTGGCAGTGACCTGCACCTTCTCCCTCTGCCTGTTGGCCGGCTGTCAACATCCGTGGTGACTAGATGTTACGTGTAGAACCCACAGGACTTCTGGCTCCTGAAGCGACAGCTCAAAGCATCTGTCGCAATCTCTGTAAGGTTCAGCAGGCTCAGCAGGAGTGGTGCTTCAACCTGTCTGTCACCTGAAATAATAAAGCCCAGCTCCCAGCCCTCTCCCCTGTGCCCACAAGGTTGGCTCAGTCGGCAGCCTTGAGCTTTGTTAAAGCCATCCCACGAGAGTCTGGGTGCCCCGTGAGGGTCTCATAGGTACCTTTGGGGCTGAGGAGCTCGGGGTGCCTCTTCCACGAGCCGTGGATGTCTCGCTGGGGCTGTCCACTGGAGTCAAGGCTGAGAGGCTGCAGTCTGTCGTCTAGGCAGCGTGCCACCTCAAACGCAGGCACAGGGTCTGCAGAGAAGGAGAGGACTGGCAGGATGGGGCAGGATGTGTGGGCATAGGTGGTGGGGTGGGGGATCCTTCCACGCAGAGAAGGGGACCGTCCACAGGAGCCACCTGCAGTCACTACCAGCTTGAGGAGAACACAGACTTTCTATTCTGCGAGAATGGCCTTCTCAGGCCCTGCCCGGGGACCTGCGCCTTCCCTGGGGTACTGCCTGGGGTAACAGCGGTTACAGTCACCATCACAATGCATTTTCTTGACTTGGCAGTGCCATCCGTGGTGGCTTTGAGACTGTGCCCACGGACCTACACCCATCGTGAACTGCCACACACTGAAGCCATCTCTGAGGCTGTGCTTCCAGGGCTTCCCACAGGGAAACTGAGGCAGGACAATGGTGCTGGCCGAGTCCAGCTTGAGGCCACCCTGCAGCCAGCCCCTGCCTCTCTGTCCCCAGGGGTCGGACTTGCCATGTGGCCTGTGGCTCTCCCCTCATCCTGCTTCCTCTCTCCCTCCTCGGGCACCTGGGTGGCAGTCCTCCACTGCGTGCTGTCGTCAATGGCAGCAAAATCCACACGACGCCCCCCCGGCCCCACGCGGCGGCTCCTCTGCCTGGAATGCAGCACCCTCTCCCAGCCCTCACCTGTGCCATTCTCCCCGGCTCCCCACCCAGGGCAGGTACAGTGTCCCCTGGATGATCCTGAGCTGTCACAGGCGCTTGTGGGACCTGTTCTCAGGACCCTCACAGCGGCCCCTGCTTGGACTCAACCTGTTTTCACAGATGCGGAGACCTAGGCTCCCAGAAGCCAGGTGGTGCTGAGGTGACGGGAATCTCGCTCCACTGCTCTGATGGCACGCAGGCTTCCCATCCTCTATGTGCCCGCTGCAGCCCCAGCCACTGCAGGCAGTATCTGCGGGCTGGGGCCTGCTCTGCTCTTGAATTCTCTGGATCCTTCCCAACATCTCCCATCACCGTGCATTTGCAGGCTAGTGCTCTCTGCCGGGGAGCAGAGGGGTAAAGGGGACAGGCTCTGAGTCAGACACATGGCCGCTCTTCTGACCCATACCTGTTCCTTGGCATCGCTGTGTGACCTTGGCGAGTGAGTCTACCTCTGTTTTACCATAAAATCTCTCAGGATGGTGAAGAGGACCCAGGTAAAGGGCTCAACACGGCACCTAAGTCTGATAAGCCCAAAACAAATAGAAGCCCTCATCCTTCCTGCCCCAGCCAGGAACACATTTCCCCACTCCTGCTAACTGGCTAACGTGTGGCTTCCCTGCTGCAGCTGCAAGGGCTCCTCCTCCAGGAGGCCGCTGTGGTGAGGTCAAGAGGAGGCCTCCCGGGGACCCACGCCTCTGCGGTCACACCATGTCTCCCTGCGAGGCCGCCTGCTTAACACTCACCAGGCTACGAACCCCGCAGCAAGCGTGGCCAGGACTGCGTCTGGTTTTCTCCCCAACTAGTCCCCTCACACCCAGCACGAAGCCTGACACAGTCTGGCCCGGGCATCTCTGCTGGCAGGAGACGGGCTGGTGTCTGTACGCGGGGCCTCCAGGTCCAGCTGCAACAAGGTGGCCTTTCAGCTGGACAGTGGTGCTTGTGCCGAGGTGAGCAGGTGCGGCGGAGTGTGGCACACGCCCCTGTCAGCAGCCCCCACGCCCCGTCATTAGGCAGGGCCTGCTCAGCGGGGTTCGCCATCACGTCTCCCCGGGCTGATGTAATTATACATTGACATAATTAACCCAGCGAGCGCATTAGGCAGGCCAGCTAAAAATTCATCTATAATTATTTGTTGTGTGCATGCTAATGAGTCCATCTGCACTGCCTTTGTACAACACGAACAAATTAATTTACAAGTCTAGATTTTTTAATAAGTTCAAGGAATCGCTTCCTATTGTGTCGTGTTATTTTTTGAGAAAGGAAGAAAAAAAGCAGCAGCGCTTGCTGGGGTCAGGGAAGTTAGACAAACACGGGAGGCTGCGGGCCAGAGTGGCCATGGCCAGCTGGCCCTGGGTCCAGGGAGGAAGAGAAGTTCCAGCTCGAGGCCAGAGGCCCAGCTGGCCATGGCAAATGATTCCCCGGGACAGGTCAGGACGCGACACGTGTCACCCAGCTCCTCTGTGGAGACGGGGCCACTTGTGGCTGGCTAGTGTGCCAGGTTCTGGGAAGCTGCCTCAGTGGCCCCCAGTGAGGCCAGAGGGAAGTGGGGGGCTTGAAACAGGTGTGTGGGTCACAAGGTCCTGCTTTTTGCCTCATTTGTGGGGGTAGAAGATGGTTGTTAAGCTCCTAGAATCTGAAATTCAACTCTGGGCCCAAGACCTGTGGGCCTCAAGTCTTGGTTTCTCGGGCTGTGGGGGGGACAGGATAACACTTCCTGCTTCCCAGGAGAGATTTCTGGGGAGATCCAGAGTCACTGAGGGGAGGAGCCGTGTGACGTAGGGTCAGGTGTCAGCTCTGGCTCTGCCGGCCACGTGGACAGCTCGTGGGTGGCTCAGAGCCTCTGTTTCCTGTCTGCAGTGGGCACACGGCAGGGAAGGGGCACAGGGCTAAGCACAGGGTGGCATACCTGAGCTCACCTTGCTGGGAGGTGGCTGTCACACAGACGCTAATGTTTGGGACAGGGTGTGGCCAATGATCCTGTCTCACAAACCACTCTGGGACCTGAGGATTCCAGCTCAGAAAGTCCCAGTGGGGAAGGACCTGTTGGCTGAGCTGGTCCCACAGTCCCCCGTCCCAGTACATCTACGGGAAGTGCAGGGCCCCGTGATATCACGAAGCCGGCCATGCAGCTGGAGGCAAGGTGGATATGGACCGTGGGTCACCTTCTCCCAAGCTTGCCTGCACCTCGGCTCCTGAATCTGAGGGAGAAGTGGGTGTGGGGCCGCAGCCAGCTCCAAGCTCGCTGCGCAGATTTTGGTCAGCAACACGAGATGAGGCAGGTGTTGTGGTGGCTGTGTTCCACAGGTGGGGAAATTGAGGCACAGGGTGACTGGTGAGGCACTTACAAGGTGAGGCAGTGAGGGCTGGGCTGGATCCAGGTGGGCGAGCCTGGCGGGCAAACCGGAGGTCCCTGAGTGTCCCCGCTGGCTCCTGGGGAGCGCCTCATCAGAGCTCCCTCAGGAACTGGGCCTCCATCCAGGAGATTTTCCTGCTGACATTTGGTGCATCCCTCACGGGCCTTTAGGAGGCAGGTGGGGATCTCCTTGTGGTTGATATACCTCCCTCTTTCTCTTCAGCAGGCCAGACGGGGTATATACAGTTTTGATTCCCTTTTAGCTCCCAATGGGGCTGTCAATCAAGATGTCCTGCCTTTTTTCCCTGGTGAGAGTCACCTGACTCAGCCTGGCCAATCATATGCTGCCCTGGGAATCTGAACCCCTGTACACAGTTATAGGTGATTCTGGTCCTGTCAGTCCGGTGGTCTCACCATTTCCGCCCAGCACAGCTCCCGAATCAGTTCCTTTCTTGCATAAGAACTTGGCCAAAGTCAGCTTCTGCTGCATGACACTAAAGAACCCTGATCAATGTGCCCAGAGAACTGCTTGTGTTGAGGCAGCGTCCAGGCACTCGAGGCCTGCCATCCTGGGCTGCGTCCAGCCGATGAGAGTGAGCAGCGAGCGCAGTAGATCTCCATCGCTCCCGTCTGGCCTGCAACAGCCAGGTGTCCTGTGACCCTGTCCCCGGTGCACGGGCTGCAGCCTGGCTCTAACAGGGCGGTGTCTGAGGGATGAAGACTACAGGTGCTCAGAGAGGGACCCGGTCCCTCAGCCTGGTTCCTTTATAGGAGGAGACACCAAAGATCTCTTTCTCTAGGAACATGTGGAGGAAAGTCCTGGTGGGAACGTGGAACTCTGGAAGCAGGGAGGGGAGGCCGCCGCAGAAACCGACGTGGTGACACTCGACCTGGGATTTCCGGCCTCCGGTGTGTGTGTGTGTGTGTGTGTGTGTGTGTGCGCGTGTGTGCGTGCGCCTTGTCCAAGCCCTGGGATCTCTTGTGTTGCTGTGGGCCCAGGCTACCCGTAGCTGTATCCCCAGGGGTCCCATCAGCCTGGTCCCCAGCACAGGGCCTGCTGCACTCTGTGCTGCCCCCCAGCCCTCCTTCCTGTGCTGTCCGGGGTCAGACCTGCACCCCTGGCTCCTGCTCCCTCCCTTGCTCCTCCCATCCGGTGTCCGCTCCTAAGGCCACCAGCACAAGCTACTACTTCACCACTCAAAGTCTTGGCTTCCTTCTGCAGGATGGGGACAAACATGGCTCTGAGTAAGTGACCCAGGAACTTAGAAGGAGGTGCTGCTGGAGGAGGAGGAGCTGGGGGAAGAGCCCCAGAGGAGGCCAGTTTGCATAAAGAGTAGGCAACTCTAGGACTTTGTCCAAGGTGCTGTGGCATACCAGGCTGACCTCGGGTGCTGGTGGCTGGAAGAGCTGGGCAGGAAGATCCCACAGCCCGCTCTTGAGGACGTGGCCTGGGACAGCATGGATCCTAAGGGACTAGGGAGTGACTGGTGCTACGAGAAAGGTGGTGGGGAGTGATGGGTGCTATGCCAAAGTTGGACTGTAGAGGGCGCCCAACGGGAGGCGGTTACGATGGTCTAGATGTGCTGATGCAGCATTTAGGAACCGCTGGTGGCACGTGGTCCACCAGGCTGAGTCCAACCGGGTTCCCCCAAATTTGTGCCTGTCTGGAACTCCAGAAAGTGACCTTATGTGGGAATCAGGTTTTTGTAGATATAATCAGGTCACAGAAGATTTATACTGGAGTACGGTAGGCCCTAGTCCCATGCCAGGGTCCTTTGAAGGCGGGACACCCAGGGGCAAAGAGGTGACCAGAGGCATAAAATGCACGGAGTGCCAACTGCCACAGCCACCAGAGCTTGGAGAGAGGCCTGGCCAAGACCAGGAGGGTACATTTCCTTTGTCACCTGCTGGAAGTAAATTTGTTTTGAGACAGGGTCACATTTTATAGTGCAAGCTGGCCTTGAGCTCATTGTGTACCCGGGCTGGCCTCCAATTCGCAGCAATCCTCCTGCCTCAGCCTACAAGTCCTGGGAGTACAGGCATGTGCCACCACACCCGGCAGGGCGGCTGGAGGTACACTGGGACAGGAGCTCTAGGAAACTCTCGCTGCGCTCTGGAGGCTGGAAATATGAAACTCGGGAGCTGGCTCTAGGGCCGACGCTTTCTCCTCCCTCTGGGTTTCTCTGCGGGCAGCCGTGATGCTCTGATCTCGCCTCTGTCCTCACTTGTCACCTGGACTTTTCCTTTACAACCCCCTTTTTAATGTTTTATTTTGAAGCAGATTCTTGCCGAGTCACTGAGTTCCCTGGGCTAGGCTCAAACTCACCAGCTCCCTGCCTCAGCTTCCCAGGGAACTGAAATTACAGGCATATCCTACTATGCCCAGGTCTTGTGGGTAATTTTCTTTTTACCTCAAAAAAAAAAAAATGTCCTAAGCTGCTGAGAGTTGGGGTTTTGGAAAGCATCGTCAGTGTGCAGCCAGCTGGAGGACTCTAGAGGCTGTGCGGGGTGGCCGGCAGACCCAGGGCTTCCCCCTCGCTCTGTCCTTTGCTATTATTCAGCGCATCAGCTAAATGTCACTGGCTGCTCTTAGGGACACAAATTGAAAGAGAAAGAACAACAGAAATCTTTAAACTGGTTGGGAGAGGTTTCTCCGAGGACCTGCAGGGACAGGGCCTGGAACAGCGTGTACACTTCAAGTCTTCACTGCCTCTCCCTGGATCACCTCTTCATGTAAGCAGATACTCAGTAAAAGTGGAAAAGTGGGTTGTCACAGCACAAGGAAGTTGGTCAGGGCCTGGGTGTGGGGCCCTCAAGGGCAGGGGTGTCTGACCCCATTTTCTGACCAAGGCCTTGGCTTCAGGGGAGAGAGAAAGGAGACTCCAGAGAGGAGAGGGATGGAGTCTAGAGACTAGAGATGCTTGGGACAGGCTCTGTGCAGGACGGAGGGCCGCGGGGGCTCTCAGGAAGAAGGGATACTTCTTGCCGAAGCCGGGAACTCAAGGAAAACTCTCCCTAGTGCTTCCTGGAGTCGGCCCTGCTGACACTTTGCAGCCCAGGGAGACTCCCTGTAGACTTCCGACTTCCAAAGCTGTGATAACAGATGCGTGAGGTTTAAGCCACTGAAGTCATGGTCATGAGTTACAGCAGCCACAGGACACGAGGGGTCTCTACACTCACTGAGCCATGTTTATCAAGCAACTACTAAGTGCCAGGCACTATCTCTTCAGTTGTCTAAAAGCTTCTGAGGGCTGCCTGTGGGGCAGGAGCCAGGGCCGTGGTGGGGAGATCCCTGCCCTCTCAGGTACCGCAGGCAACAGGGAAAAGACTGAAAAGAGGAGAGGTGGCTGCAGCACGGAGGGGCCAAGAGACGGAGGGAGGGAGGCTGGGTCACAGGCAAGGTGGGCCGGGCAGGCCGGGCAGGCCGGGCAGGGGAGACTCCTCTGAGTGATGACATCTGAGCAGGGCCTGAATAAATGAAGGAACCTGAGACAGAGAGAGAGAGAGACAGACAGACAGAGGAGAGAGAGAGAGAGAGACAAACAGGGGAGAAGAAAGGAGAGGAGAGGAGACACAGAGAGACAGACAGAGAGAGAGAGAAATAGACAGATAGGGGCGCGAGAGAGAGACAAACGGAAGACAGGAGAGGAGAGAGGGAGGAGAGGGAGAGGAGAGAGAGAGACAGAGAGAAATAGACAGATAGACAGGGCCAAGAGAGAGACAAATGGGAGAGAGGAGAGAGGAGAGGGAGAGGGAGAGAGAGACAGAGAAAGAGAGAAAGAGAATAAATATATTCCAGATACAGGAAGCATCCAGAGAAACAGCCCGGTCAGGTCAGGCCCAAGGCTGCTCCACCTGCCCCACCTCCCCCGCGGCTACTGTCCCAGAAACACGGCCTCGATGAGTCCTCCTACCACTGGCCACTTTTACAGATGAGCACATGGGCTTGGGGAGGCTGGCAACACTCAGCCAAGTCCAGTGCCAGTGTCGCCTTCTGCTCCTGCTCCCTGATCTGGGCCAGGGGGCTGGGTTCAGAGCGGGCTCCAGCCCCCAAACATGAATTCCTAGTTTTCACCCCCCAAGAATGTAACAACACTGCTCTGGAGCAGATTGGGGACAGGACAGGTGAGACGTTATCCAGGATCTCATGCCAGGCGCTTGGAGAAACTTGGACTCCTCGTGCACATGTACCAGGAACTCTGCACATACTGTCTCATCAGTCGCTGAAACAGCCACTTGAGATACCGACATCAGCCCTGTTTTCCAGGTGAGAAAGTGGTTTCCCAGGAAAGAGTTAGGGAAGCCAGTTGTTCAAAGTCCCCGAACGAGAAAAAAGTAGCACTGGATTTGAACCCAGGCCTCTCCCCAGCCATTCTCACGGTCTGCCATATCACCGTGCCCTCAAAAGGTGCCCAGCCCGATATCTATCTTACACATCTTCTGAAATCTGAAATCCTCTAATGCCCGAAGCTTTTTAAGTCATGACACGAAATATGAATGAGAAATTTGGTACCAGGAAGTTTGGCCTTATGAACAAAACCGTTTAAAGTATTGCATAAAATTACCTCCAATGTGTGTGTACATCGTTTACATGAAACGCTCATGGGATCTGCGTCTGAACTCGGGATCTATCCCTAAGATAGCTCATTATATAAATACAAATATTTTCAAACTTGAAACACCCCTGAAATCTGCAATACTTCTAGACTCGAATGTTTCAAATAAGGGGTAGTTGGGATCTCTTAAAGGTGTTTCAACTATAAAAATAAATCCAACGCCGTGTGCCTGTCATTCTAGCTATGTGGGAGGCTCAGAAGCGACAGTCACTGGAGGCCAGGGGTTCAAGGCCAGGCTGGGCAAAATGGCTAGACCCTGTCTCAAAACAAAATGAAATAAAACAACAGGACCCACAAGGAATACAGAACCAACAAATAAAAATACCCCAAGAAATTTTCTGCTACTAAATTCTGGCCAGACTTGCTGCCTGCCCTGGCCCGTGACCCGGAAACGTGTTCTCGGGAGTCACCGGGGCCCACAGGATACTGCAGACGCTCTTGTACCTGACTGCACAAGGATGAACCGTGACAGGCAGAGCGTGGACACCCATCATGGCCCCGCTGTGTTCACAGGCTGCCCTGATAGTAGGGGACCCCGCTGGGAGAAACTCCGGGTCCTGCACAGCCTCTGGCCTCCGGAACGGCGTGGCACGTGTCTCCTCCCGTGTCTGGCTGGCTCACATCCAGCGTCAGGAGAAGTGACAGCATTCACACAACTCCTCCCCGGAGCTCTGAGCTCGCTCGAGGCCTAGGTGCCTGCCTGCTTCAGCACAGGCACGAAACCTTCCAGCCAACCCTGGGCGTGTCCAGAGGCACGAGCCGATGGACTGTATCTCCCTACCTCCTTCTGCAAGGTCTATACACAGACAAGGCCATCCGGATCCGAGGGGCCTGAAATCCACCCTGGATTTATAAAAGCTGAAGTCGGGACCCCCAAACCTTAAGTGCTTCAAGCGTTGAACACACCACACCTTTGATAAGTTAGAAAGAGGGCAGACGGGAAGATCAATTACGAAGGCTGAGAGGTGGCGGGTCCTGACGGCGCGCAGGGGGAGGGGCGGCGCAAGGGGAGGGGCTAGTCTTACAGCGGCTGCCTGCTCTTTATGCATATGCTGCTTAACAAAATGACTAATCCATCTTGGTTACGAGGGATCGGAACCCCTGGAGAACACGGACGAAGGATTTATAACATGTTAACTGCCACCACGCGCTTTCCAAAGGCACCGTCCATTCCTTCTGCAGCCACTAGCTGATGCTGTGGTGTTTTTAAAAACCTCACGGCAGGAGGGGGAGGCTGGGATGGGGGGAAAGCAGTTCAGTCCTCCCACTCTGTCCATCTGAGGGAAAGTGCCACTCGGAGCTTTTTAAGGAAAGCTGGAGCCTGAAGGCTGTCCGAGAAGCTGTTTAGAAACACATATATGCAGAAGTATGCATGCGCCCCTCCAAAATATCTCGAGACAGAAGCCTGCTCCCATCTGGGCCGAGCTCCGCGCCTGCGTGGGCGGGAGGCTCAGGCTACTGACAGTGGCAGCGAGACTGACTCTGATCCTTTAGTCTTAACTTTCTGATAGCAGATGGGGCGCGGAGCCCACCCACTCCTTCCCTCCTGCCATAGCCAGAGCTGGCTGGCTCGGGGGTGTCCTAGGCTGAGCAGGGGCAGAGGGGCGCAAATGAGGCTCTTCCTTCCTGGCACCGGGCGCTGAAGGTGACAATAACAATGCCAGCAGCAGTAATAATCATCGTGGCAGCTGCTGCGGCAGTGTACTCTTTACCCCACTGACCTCTGCCAGAGGTTCCGGGAAATGGAGGCTCAGAGAGGGACAACCAGTACTCAAGGTCATCCATCCCCAGAGGGGCAGGACAGGGCTCAACCCTGTGTGTGTCACCGTCACCTAATGCGCCCACACGGTGAGCTGCACAGGAGGCCTGGGGTGCAGGGAGATGTCCAGTTGGCTCAACACTGTGCTCCCGGTGTTGATCATGATGCCTAATAAATAGCAGGTGCCCGATACTGGCCGGGGCAACAACTGTGCCAGGCCCCATGCCCACCGAGCCGGGTCAGTGGCTGTCTACGCAATTAGGGAAAATCATTATTCATACTGTCCATGCGGGGAAACTGAGGGCTAGAAAAGTCAAGTGAGCAGAAGAAACACAATGTCCAAATGGAGACTGGAGGCCCATCATTATGGAGGGGCTCTCAGCATAGGGCCCTGTTCCCCCTTCCTTTGTCCCCCGAGTTTGAAGCCCCTCGCTTTCCCTCTGCCAGGGCACCAACGGGCCAGAGGGAGCATGAGTTTGTGGCCAGAGCAGGCCACACTGCTTTCCTGCCTCTCTGTACAGCCCCCACCCCCACCACCCCTCACCCAGAGGCGGCAGAGACCCCATCCTCAGGGCTGTGGGATGTGCAGAGTCCACAGTGGCTCTGCTGTTCAGACCCCTTTGATTTTAAAAATCCTGCACTAGGACAGTGGTCAGGAGCTGGCTGTCACCTGTCTGTGGGTGGCTTGACCTAGCTGGTCCTTCCTCTGCGGCACAGGCACGGCACAGCATGGCATGGCTGTCTCTGGGGATGTGGGGCCATACGGAAAGCACCCAGAGGGGTGCTGCATGGTGACCGCTTGGCCTCCCAGGCCCTGCCCAAGCCACTGTCCTTGCAGCCCGTTCTCGGCGTGTTGCTGTCTGCCAGGGGTCCCCAAGTTTCCACAGCACTTGGCACGCAGTAGGTGTCAGGGCTGGGCAGGGCCTCAGCAGCGGTGCCCACCCTCCTGTTTGGTCGAGGACAATCCTGTCCTGGTGCCAGCACATGCGGGCTGCTTTCCCTACCCACTCTCTGGCCCCGAGCTCACCGCAGCAGCCAGGCTCTGGCAGGTGGCCTAGAGGAGAGGGTGGTTCTGGCAGAGGGAACGGGGCCTTTCCAGGCCACCACCGTTTTTAGGAAAATCTGGTATCATTCAGCTTCTCCTGTTTTATGCATCAGAACTGTTTTACGAGGGCCAGGGATGTAGCTCAGTGGCAGGGCACTTGCCTGGCATGTGGAAGGTCCTGGGTTCAATTCCTACCACTGAAAACAAAACAAAACAAAAAAACCAGAACCATACGCTAGATGTTGTGGTGCATGCCTATAATTCTAGCACTCTGGGAGGCAAGGCAGGAGAGTCTCATGTTTGGGGAATTCACAGTCTATTTAAAAAACAAAACCAAAACAAAACAAAGGACTGGTGGTGTAGTTCACTGCAAAGGTTCAACCAAAATCCAAACCCAGCAAAAACCAAAACAAAACAAAAATCCTGTTGTTTTCCTTCCACCTCCCATAATCCCATCGGTCAGGAACACCTGGGCAGAGGCATCTGCGGAGGAGAAGGAGGTTGGTAAAAAGACCCAGGCAGCTGACCAGTGGCACCTTTTCTAACACAGAAAATCTAAATAATTACATGTGAAGGTGGCTCATCCACTAGATGGCGCTAGAATTAGTTATTTGGGACAAAAAGCCAGGATTTTAAATCTCCCTCACTGTTTCCATCAAAATCTATCTCCAATGGCCTGGGTTTAAATTTTTAAAAACTAAAATGAGGAAAGTAACTCAAAAAATTTCTACAGCCTTGAAGTGAGAAAGCTTTTTAAAAATAAGACACATGAGTCGGAAGTCATAAGGTAAAGGTTTGGTAAGATTCTCTGTTTTCTTTAAACGTTTCCCAAATACTTGCCATGTACTACATGTAAAAGACATTATAACAAAGATAAAAAAGCAAAATGCAAAGTACTGGAGAAGACAGGAAACATGTACACCAGCACAAAGGTAAATATCCCCAATATACAAAGAGCATCTACAAATCAATAAGAAAATGATTTACCCTCTGACAGAGAAAAGATTAAGGATGTATAAACCAGTGACTTACAATAGAATAAAAGGAAATGGCTCATATGTTAATGTGAATGGGCGGAGTAAATAAAGGAGGACAATACAAAGGAGCAGAAACAAGGGAAGATATCCCAATCCTTTCTGACCACTGACTATGGTTTGTGGCCAATGCGTCACTTCCCAAGTTTTCCTGGTCCTCCTCAGGTGTAAAGAGCTAAGAAGACACATCCAATAAGGCACAGAAGCCCAGCACCAAGCAGGGGCTCAGTACGTTTCACTACGGCCACAGAGAGACTGTCAGACCTGACAAACCCCAATCCTAGGACCTGTGACCTCACAGGGAGGCAAGGACGCTCTCTGCAGAGCCAGCATCTGTGCGGAAAAAGGAGACAGGAAAAGACCAGGGGTAAAGCCCCAGGAAATTGCTTTTCTAGTGGATTTCTCTTCGCTCTAACGTTTCTGTATCGCCTGAGGTTGGCAGTGGGCATAGGCTCCTTTTATAGCTGGGGAGATAAATTCGAAAACCTGAAACCCAGGAAAGTACTTCGCCACTACGCAGACCGGGGAAATGATCCTCTTGCCCACTGGGCCCCAGTGGCAGACGCCTGGACTTCTCAGACCCTGGTGTTATCGGACTGTGGGTTACTCAGCCCGGCTAAGTGCCATTGGGCGCAGGGCAGAGTCCATTTTCAAAAGCCTGGGGTTCAGAGAAGACAAGATTCCTGGCCTAGGCCACACAGCTCAACGCTCAGCCCAGCATCCCTCTCTGGAGCGTCCGGCCCACATCACCGCCCCGCTGGCCGCCTTGCCCCCACCCCCAGGGAAGGAGCGGGCTGGAAATGGCTGCCGGAAGTCGGAAAACCCTGCCTGGATCTCACACCAAAGAAAGGCAGAAAAACGCATTTCGGGACACTCACCTCTCCCTTCCTCTCCTCAGCAGCGCTCCTCCGCCTGCCCTCTCGCTCGCTCTCTCTTTGTTTTCCCTCTTTTCTCCTAGTCTTTAACTAATCACTCAGTTAACAAGTTAGCTTTCTGAAGCTCGGGTCGGTACCCAGTGACTCTGTGCGCACGATAAAGAAATCAGCCGTCACCAATACAGAAGTCAGAGGGGTTTAAATCAAATCTTCCTCCACCACAATGACATTAATTATGCTTTTAACACGTTTTACTGCTTTTTTTCTCACTTCACGCCACATCTGTGTGAACAATATCCAAAAGATTTACGGTTTTCTTTCGTAATTACAGACATACAGGCTGCACACTTATCAAAATACTTGCTGAGCAATCAGGCTATATCGCATTCTCTGCCAAAGATTTGTGTTGGCAGCAGTCATTCAAAACAAAAATGTTGAATCAGGACTTGTGCGTGGCTCGGGGTGTGTGTGTGTGTGTGTGTGTGTGTGTGTGTGTGTGTATGTGTGTGTGTGTGTGTGTGTGTGTGTGTGTGGTGGGGGGGATTTCAACAAATAATTTTCCTGTCAAGAAATACACTAAAAGGAGCACGCGCATCCTGTCCTGGCCCAGTTTTCGGGAGTGGGATTTTTATGGTGGGGGTCAGGGCAGCAGGGGTGGGGGTGGGGGGGCAGGGATGCTGACAGCCCCAAATGCATCTGACATTTGGTTCTTGTGTCTGAGGATAAAATTTAATGAGAACAAAAATATGTCTTCCTAATTCCCCTAAGAAATCATTAAAACATTTTGTTATTCTTAAATGTCTCGAAAATGAATTAGAGCCCCTAAAGGGGCTGTTTGTATGGTACATCTCCATCAGTTAAGGCTCCACATTCTCCAACCCGGTGACAGCTGGGGACGTCCCCCCGCCCCTCCACTTCTGGGCAGGAGAGCTGGGAAATCAGCCGCGCTAGTCAGCACCAGCTTGGGATGACCTCCGTGCTCCCCGACTTCGGGGAGATGCAAGAGGGCACCAGGGGCCCTGGGAAGCTCCCCCAGCCATGGGGCTCTCAGGGTCCTTGGCTGCCCTGCGCCTGTCCCAACAGTCCAGTGTCCAGAAAGATGAAGCCCGCGGGGACTCTGGCAATGAAGCCTCGTGTCCGATGGGGCCGTGGCTCTTCTCACTGTTTGCGGTGCCTGTCGGTCCCTACGCCCCAAGCTCTGAACCCTGGTGCGGCCCTGGCAGCTTGGTACGGTCTGGTCACCTGTGAGCTACGTCACCAGAATACGAACTTCGGAGCGCTGGCCTCCTGTTTCCGGGTCAGTGGACGGGATGTGGCAGGGGCTGGGCTCTGAGACAAAAAGGGACTGTCCCGGGTGTACAGAACACCTGCGCGTACACCCTAAGTGAGCACCGACGTTCCCGAAGTGACCACACTGCTGTGAGCAAACTCAGCAACCACACTTCCAACAGCACCAGGCAACTATTTTCACTTGAGGTAAAGTTCACGTAACATAGCATTTATCATTTCATAGCAAACAGTTCAGTGACACTGCGTAAATTCAATGTTCTGCCGCTTCTACCTATCTCCAGAACTCTTTTTTTTTTCAAGGTCCTGGGAATTGAACCCAGGGCCTCTGCACTGAGCCACACTCCCACCCCTTTTCTTATTTTTTATTTTGAGATTATGTCTTGCTAAGTTGCCAAGTTGCCCACGCCGGGCTTGAGCCTGCAATCCTCCCTGTCTCAGCCTCCCTAAGTGTTAGGATTATAGATGAGCGCCACCAGGGCCAGCTCTAGCTCCAGAACATCTTTATCTCCCCCAAAGTTAACTTGTCTGCATCAAGCAGCTGCTCTCCAATTCCTGTCGCCGCAGCCCCTGCACTGGTGAGTCGCTCTTCACCCTCCACACGTGCCCGTCCTGGACGTCCCCATAAACAGAGCCGTGTACTCTGCAGCCTTTTGTATCCGGCTTCTCCCACCTGGCACCCTGTTTTTTGAGATTTACTGAGCTGTAGCGTGGGTCAGCACCTCAGTTCTTGTCAAGGGCGAATGGTCGTCCTCGCACAGAGGGCACACTTTAAGACATTGTTTTCTTTGGTGCCGGAGATCGAACCCAGGACCTTGCTCTTGAGAGCAGGTGCGGCGGCGCTGCTGTGCTAAATCCCCGCCCGGAGAGCACATTCTAAAGCTCCTTGCCCCCAACGTGGGGTTGCTGCCCTTTGGGCCACGCCGGGTGCACTCCTCTGGGCCTGGCATTTCTTTAGTATCAAACTTTTGAGGTGGACAGAGCCAGTCTAGGGGAAACTTGGTGGCCATCCCTCCACTCCCTCCGTGCTGACCGCGCAATGGCACCTCCTGTCCCTGCAGCCGCGATGTGGGGGTGCTGATGACTAAGAAGCTCGGCCCCCAGCCCCGGAGCACCTGGCCTCACCCGGAGCCTGGCCTCACCCGGTGTTCTGTACACCCGGGACAGTCCCCTTTTCTCTCAGAGCCCAGCCCCTGCCGCATCCCGTCCACTCACCCAGAAACAGGTCGGCCCCAGCCCCCGCCTCAGGAAGCGCCTGTACAACCTGCTCACGGCAGGTCCTCGTGGGTAATTATTCACTTGTGGAGCCAAGTGTTTCTTACCTGGTGCTTCAATTAATTGCTTGTAAACACTCAGAAAAGCCGCCTCCGCCTCCTGACTCCTCTTACTAAGGGCCACGACCTTTGGAAACAAGAGAAAATGTCACGTGTAGCCGCAGCATCTGGGGCTGTAAGCAAATTATTTTCTACCTGCACAGCTGTGGGATAGGGGAGGGGAAATGAAGGTTATGAGTCTGGGCTCTAAAGTTAGCAACTGAGTTCAAACCCCAGCTCCTGGGTCCAGGCTGTGTGACCTTGGGCAAGTCACTGTCCCACTCTGATCCTGAGTAGTCTCATCTGTGAAATGGGGAGTATATAACAGAACCTACATCTTAGGCCTGTTGTAAAGATTAAATGAAACTACCTTAATACAGTGAGTCCACAGGGAGTTAGTCATTATCAGTGATTATTAATTTCCTTCTTATTAAAGGGAACGCTGAAAGTTCAAATATATGTGTTTTGGGAGAAACTGGGACACGGATGGGAATATTTCTTGCTATGGAAAATTAAGGAGAAACTGAAAGACAAGGAACAGCTTTCACAAATGTTGGGTTACACGACACGGTTTCTGTGTACTGAAAGTGTCTGGTAGGGGCTTCCTGACTGAACAAATGAATGGACGGCAGACTGGGCTGTCACCAGGGCGGTGCTGCTCTCGCTGCGAATCTTCCTCCTTCCGCTGATGAGACACAGCGCCCTGCAGTGTGGACTCCTGAGGGGCCTGGGGCCTGTGGGCACCTCTAAGGATATCAAATGACTTAATAGATGTAAGGCCAGTTGAAGAACTCCTGGAAAACTTTAGGCCCATAGATTTTCTACTTTCAGGTATGACCAATTAATGGCCTCCTTGCTTGGAAGAGTGCTACATTCTGCTGGTACCAGGTGATGACTTCAGTTGTGCTTGTCCCGGTACCAGGTAATGGCTCAGCTGAGAAAACCCCACAAACCGCAGTGTATTCTGGGAAGAAGAATTTGAAAACCATAGTGGTTCAATATGGCAGCTGCAAGCTGCTTCTGGCGACTGAGATCTTGAAAGGTAGCCAGTGTAAGTTAAGATGTGTAGTGAGAGTGAAATCCACACAAGATTTAGAAGACTAAGTGTGAAAAAATGATAATACAGTAGCTCATCAACATTGTTTTTAATATTGATTGCATATCTAAGGGATAATGTGTAATCATTATTTTCTTTTTTATAAAAATCCCTTTCTCATTTCTTTCTAAAAAAAGTAAAATTGTGTTTGTGTGTTCCATTATATTACTGTTGGATAACACAATTGGAAGATTTTACAGAGCTCATGGAGAAGCAGTTAATTAAGAGAGGTAGAGAGAAACGTATGGC
>PVIR01031166.1:0-19690 GCA_004026965.1 Petromus typicus | reverse complement strand
TGAGTCTCCATGCCCGGCATTGCTGTATGTGGTAACAGGGATGGGACCCAAACCCTTGCACTTGCAAGGCAGGTGCCGGAACCACTGAGCTAAATCCCCAGCCTGACCTCCACATTTCTGTACCTCCCCTCCCAGTTCAGTTTCCTTCCTTCTACTCTACTAATGCTACATCCTTTCACCGTGTCCTATTTTCCTTGTTATTGTTTCACATGATATCCTTCGGAACGTGACATATGTGAGATTCAATGGACACATACTTAATAAACAAAAAAAGACAAATGGAAGCAGAGTGGAGCAAAATAGGCAGCCACTAAAGCTCTGTCTCAGAGGCCCAGGGTCCTGGGGTGATGGATTGAACAGTGCTTCAGCTACTACCTGAAAAGGAAGGGGCCAGAGACTTGTGTGGGATGCGGAGAAGTAAGCTGGAGGAGAGGATGGTTTTTCTTTGCTCCACTGAAATGTTGCTCTCCATTTTTGTTAAGTATAGGGAAGTAATGGAAAATAATTCCCTTCTCATGTTCTCTTCTGCCCTTAAAACTTTGCATACTGCACAATTCTTTTGGAGGAACAGTTGACAAATATGTGCAGTCATGGCAGCTACACCCACAGTCACAGTACTGAAGCCTTCTAGATGTCCCCAACATTCCCACCTGCTACTCCTGTGCAGTTGACTCCTTTTCCTCTACACACCACTGACAAATGCACAGAAGGCTGTGCAGCTATGCTAAAGGTCAGCTGAAGGGAAAAGACTGAATTTCAAGTTAGAAAATCACTCACTGAATACTGTGGAAACAGAAAAAGTGGGATGGGCACAATTTCAAGAGATATTTAGCCCACAACGAGATAACTGGGTTCTGTTTAAATAGTTCAAGTAGGGACAGAGAAGCAAGAGCCTGGAGAAACTTCCTGGAGTCTGTTTTGAGGAACTGTGAGCCTAGTGTGGGCCTTCAAGAGGTAGAAAGAACAACTCCTGTGAGGAGGAGGAGGCAGAGCTTGAGCAAAACTGTGGTGTTTCAGAGACCACATCAGAGACATTAGCTGGGTGGGAGGATTTTGCCTACTGAGTTCATAGTGCAGGTGTTGAACTAAAGATTTACATTTCAGAGGTGGTAGGTTTTGAAAGGAATCTTAGCATTTTTCTTTTCTCATGGCAGAATAAAGATTTTGTAATTTTAAAAATGAGAATAACACTCATGGTGTGCAAACTCCAAGCCAGGCATTGTTCTGTTGTATCTTGTAAAAATCCAACAGAAAACTACTTTCATTTTACAAATGAGAAGCCATGCCATAAAAATAATAAGAAATATGATCAAGGTTTCACAACTCATAAGACTCTGAGTTAAAAATATAAATGCAATATCTAAATCTCAGTTACTAAAAACTTGTTCAGATGCATTTTATTAGACTGCTAAGACAATTGTACTGGGGTAGGAAATGAATCATAATTATCTAAAGCTTTTAACTATACAAATATAATGTGTAATCATGATCTCTTCACCTTACCTGTTATATCAAACATGGAGCAGGAACTGAAAGGTTTTTTGTAATTTTTCTAGTCTATTCTGATGCATTCTTCTTTCATTTTTCACTGTTAAATGCTACCACTCACATACTTTTAGATGCTGATGACCATTGTGCATTGATCTTCTTGCCTGTTTAGCTGACAAAATATGTGACAGTCACAATTTAAAGGATGGAAAATTCGTTTTAGTGCATAATGTGAAAGGACACAGCCTGAGGTTGGCTGGCACCAAGGCAGAAACACGGCAGAGAAGCAGAGTGAAAAAGCCACTCCTTTCCTGGTACCTGGGAAACAGAGCACTTGGGAGGTCTACCAGGGAGCATAGGGCTAGAAACGCAATGTATTCCCCATGAAAATGCTCCATCACACACCCAAGAGACATCCAGAAGATTCTACTAATCTTCTATGTGTCTCTAAAGCTGGTCAAGTTGACAATCAAGCTGAAGCCATTTGGTTATCTACATGAAGAAGAATGAAATTAGACCCATATCTCAAGTCTTATGTGAAACTCACATAAAAACAAATCAAATGCTTATCTAACACTGAATCTGTTGGATGATAAGTAAAACTCTGGAAGGGCTAGGGAAGAAGGTAAATGTGGTTGATTTACACAACTGAGTATTTCTCAGTCATAAAGAAAGATAATTGAGTCATTCATGGGAAAATGGATGGATGTTAAGGCCATAATTCTAGATGAGGAAAAAATTCAACTACATATAATATGCTTTCTTTTATATGAAGATTCCTAAAAAAAATTAAGAATATACTAAAAGAGAGGTAGATAATAGGAAACACAGGGGGCTGACAGCCTTGGTAGAGGTGGGATATAAATGTCAGGAAGGGAGGGAAGACCAGGGAGAAAAAGGAAAATAAAACAATCCGAATATGCTATGTATATGTACCCATTCCCTAAGGTGAATGTAATTGCTCTGTATCACAAAAATAGAGTGAAATAAGAAATTACTGAATTAAAGCTTAGCTATTACATATTAGGTTTATAGATTGTGGTAGGAGGTTACTGACTTTTAAGGGATGTTAACGGATTTTAGGAGTGTGCTATAGGGTACCCCAGCGTATCCTTCAAGAATGTTCTTGTGCTTGGGCATTGATGAAACATAATGACATCCTATCTAAGTTGTATTATATGGAACAAGTGTTAGTCACCAGCATCTTACCAAGGGATTTTGAAATGTATTCTTCGGTAGTTTAAAACTTAATGTACTCTTGCCTTATAGTTGCTATGTCATATGATCATTTATCCAGGATGTAGAGGGTTACATTGACTGTTGTCTGTGAGAGGTTTTTCATAACTCTAAGATATAAAGATTTCTCATATACTCCAGTAGAAAATGTAAAAATTTATTTTTCATTGATTACATTCTGTCACTACCAGAAAACAACAAAACAACCCAAAGCTTGTTAGTACTGTAGTTTTCTGTTGCAAGGTTAATGCTAAGTTTAAGATAAACCCTCCATTTTAGTTTGAATTTTACCCCCTTTCAAAACTAAAATCAGCATTTCCAGTGTGCACAAGTCACACACACCTTTAATGCTGGATTGTAGCCTTAACCTATGAAGAGAACTATGATTGAATTAATAAACAGATCATTGAGATGACTTCTGCAATATGCTGATTTCAAAATGGATTTATAACTTCTTTTGAATAAAATAATAATTTCATATACTATTTCAAATTGTTCATATTCTAGGGAAATACAACTCAGAAATAGTTTTAGTATTATGTATATTTATCACTCTCCTTGGGGGAGCCAAATAAAATATATCAAAGATGTAATTTCAATTTTGTTGTTATTCATTTTTTGAACCTTTGCAGGAATGAGGCAAACAAAAATGGGTGTTTGGTTTAAAGAAATCTCCTGCACCAGAGGCCCTTGCATTAAGAAATGTGGTTCAAGTCTCAGGGACCCTGTGAATATAGTTTGTTTTTCAGTAATTTACAATATTACATCTGTTGCCATTAAGAAACAACAATAACAAAACAGTACATTAAAACAAAATCAACAGTAAATAAAGAAAAGAAAAGCAAGGTGCATCAGAAAAAATGCTTGGCGATGATTTTTTCTGTTAAACCTATAGAGAAACAACATGGCTTACAACGAAGCATAAAACAAGATTCAGATGTGTGCGTTTTATCATCTCGAGTGTTTCCCAAAATTCCTGAATTATAAGCATACAGGGATAAAAGCTGGAAGGAAATAGGCCAAAATGTTAACAGTTGTCATGGTTTGGCCGAGAATATAATTTTTTTTCAGTATTTTTTTCTAAATGCTACATTTAATAAGTTTTTGGATAAGTTTGGCCAATTTTAACAACCAAAAGACACATCGAATGATAATAGAGATGATTTTGCTAGTGATTTGTGAGTCTATCAGGGTTATGGCCAGAGGACACGGGGACAGGCCACACTGGGGCCTCCGTTCAGGAAGCCCTTCCTTCCTTGGGTCAGTTCCTTCCTGCACTTCCTCATCCCACCACCCCTCTTCCCTGCCCTCATCTCCCCAGAGTCTGCCCTCAAACTTCCAAGACCTCAACTGGTTAAATTTCCTAATCTCTCCATCCTGTGTTCTTCAGATCCTTCTGAAGTTCCTGCTTGGAAACAGTTCTTACCAAACCCTATAGCTGCTTTCAGCATAGCCAGTTGCTGAAAGTATGAAAGCTCAGATCAATGAATACTAGTGAAGTTTGTGTTTTTCAAGATCTAGTTTCAGACCCTATGAGAAACCGAGGGAGACACTGACAAAAAAAGTTAGCCTAGGTCTGAATTCAGAGCCTTGTTCTGAATCCTGCTTCTGTTTTCTTCTTAGCCTGTTTCTCCTTACCTGCATTCCCCAGGCAAGCTTTTTATAAAGATTTTTATTTTTTCCTAAGCTCCTATTTTCTCTTAATTGCAGTAGATAAAATGCTATTTACATCAGTCTGTCTTTAGAATGATAGTTCTAGTTTTTATGAATGAAATGTACTGTCTCTTATTCTTAACAACAAACTGATAGGACATATATAGTGGATAACACAATAGAGACTGTTATAATATCACAACCCAGTTCTACTTCATGAATCAAGAGAATCTACTTGACTCCTCTCTCTAGATGTATTTAATTTAAAGTCCTAGTTATGGAACAGTACTGTTGCTAGGTAATATTCACAGGTGCTGGTTTTTATGTGATCATACTGTTTCTGGCGACCAGTCAATATGTGGAAACTGATATCTTAAATTTGAGCTATGGAATTTGAGTAGTGATAAGGCCATGACACCCTTCATAAAATATTTTAAAATTACCCAAATCACCACTTGTCTGACTTTTTGTCCCCTCCCACAGTGTACATCATGGCCATATGGCAAAAATAGGAAGCCATAATTTCATTTCAAATTAGCAACCACTGACAAGGTTAAAGTTTAAAAACAATGAGAGAAATAAAAAAATGAAATTAATGGGAATCTGCTCTGGCCCCTAAATGTACTCCTGAAACTCTGCATCTTGGAGATTACAATGAGATGAGAGCGGAAGGCAGATGTGTATTGGTTTTCATTTTTTAAATGAGTTTTTCTGGGGATCAGAGGATTTCTTATTATATCTATTTCACTTTCAAAATGGCAATGCTGAGTTCCCAGTAAAGGTTATTCATGAATCGGAGGATTTGCCTTTCTGTCTCAGAGTTTACTGGCATTTGCTAAATGTTTGGCTTTGTGTTCATCTGTGCCTTTGACCAAGATTAAAGTCAGGCATTGTCTCACTTATTAGACCTCATTTGCTGTGCTGAATTGGATCGAATGACCTTGGTCCCCACAGCGGTACTAAAACGTTTTGCAGCAGAACCCATTTCTGCTGGACTTTGACTATGCCTGTGCCCCCCAACCCCAAGTTATCTGAGGCCTTACAGTAGTTCTCGGAGAGTAAATGCCCTTGCTTCTCCTCAAACCAACTCTTCCGATGTAGGCTTCAGTGTCCCGCCCACCCCCGTGGGACCGAGGAAATTTGGAACACTGACTGGCACGACATCCTTCTTCTTGGATCTGGTTCTGTAATTACACATTTGGGAAACTCAGACTCTAAGTGCAGCTACTCCCCCAGTTATGAGCGCTAAAATATTCCTTCCTGGGCCCTTATGGAAAAGGTCAAGGAATTAATTTTGGATTATGGTGTTCACCTTCTTAGCCAGTTACTGTATTAATGATCTCATGAGGAATTACTCCTTACACTGGCCCTGGCACAGGTCAGAGTGGAGTGAGAATGCTCTGTATTTAATGAGGCAGGGATCAAAGCCCTTAATATTTTATCACTGACATATAGATGGAAGGAGTTATCGGGGAAGAAGGGCCGGTGAAGAAGCCTAGTGGAACACATAAGGCTGGTTCTGCTGAGGAATGAACAGGCCTCCGTGGATCTAAATATCTTACCTTTTCTTTGATACTCTCTTATTGAGCTTAAACAGCTAACTTTATATTGTTTTATTTTTCTCTTTTTAGCTTTCACTTCTACTGAATGCAGACAAGTTGGAAGAATTATATACCAATCCCTTGTATACATATCAACATTGATTAACAATTTGATATAAATACCACTAGTATTGCTTTTCTAGTATAGATAGCTATCACTACATACCAGACTTGTCAAGAATCTCTCAGTAATGGCATGCTTATATGTAACTCAAATACTACAACTGCACCTATGAGAAAAAAAAATAGTGATTCTTTATAATGCATACATTGTGCATTCATCCCACTTGTTCCATCCACATCTTCAGTAAACTTGAACTAATACCTGCACAACTATTTTATATTGTCTTTTTAGTTTAAAAAACCCCATCACTTTATTTTTGACTAGATGAGTTCTTGTGACAAACCTCATTATCTGTCTGGTTTTTTTTTTTTTTTTTTTTGATAATACCTTTCAATTTGTTTATCTTCTGCATTTCTTGTACACTAGGTCTGGATCTCAAAGCTCATTTGAATTCAGGTCAGTTTTGCTTGGCAGTGATATTTCCTAGATAATGATAAGAATGTAATAATATGAGATACATAATAACAGATTAACCAAACCTTAGTAGCAGTGAATCTGTTTACTTGGTTAAAGTTGTAACAACTGGATATCTCTGCGACATAAGTATCTTTTTTCCTTCTCCATTCATGAGACAATTGAGAGTGATCCTTTTAGCCATAGGCTGTTCAACAAGTTTTGATGTCATATCATACCGATGATCCTGGTTTTCTGAATTAATTCTTTATTCCTTGTTGCTGAGGGATGCTTCCTTTTTCTAGTTCTTTTATTCATTCTCCATGTTTTATCACACACTCTTCTGTATTAATCTTTTGTCTTCCCCTTCCCATGTGGAGATGAACTGTGATGCTTCCTAAAACAAAACAAAACAAAAAATAACTCCTTCAGTATTTACGTTTGAACATCAATTTTCTCAGTATCAATTTGTTATAAAAGTCATCTCTAATGATAGCATGTGCATATATATTATTTTCTGTCTCCAGAATCAAAGGGACCATACATATTTCTTTATTCAATATCAATAAATTATAGTTATTATTCTCTTTTGATGCCCAAATTATATGAAACTTCGACAGTGAGAATTTCTTTAAACTGGTTCTCATATCTTTCCCATATAATGCCTATTAATTACTGAATGCTAGCAACAGTCATAGAACAAAATTCTGGGCTTACTTCGTACTTCTCCGAAAGCAGAGCAGAAATCAGTCATTTCTCCAAAGATATCTGTTTCCTTTACATCACTGTTCGCTCTTAGAATCCTCAACCTGGGTGCTGATGCCTTCGCTGCTACCTGGATACTACTGCTTCCAGGAACTTCCAGTAGAAAAAACTAGAAAATGTATTTTTAAAACCTGAGGAATTCAACTTAACTCTTAAAACACTTGCCAAAAAGTTTTTGGACATGTGTGTCTTTATGCATGTTCATATTTATCATTTAATATCCTTAATTGTGTGTTCATATTATATTATACAGAGCTTTATATGTTTCTAGTTTGTGTAAGGTTGGAATGATCAAGGAATGGATTTTGCTGTTGCTCCTAACTCCTGCTGTCCAATGAGGTTTACTCTCATCCTAACATTTGCAAAACCTTTAAAATGTCAAGAGATTTGTGTGAGAAAAAATTCATATTCAAGACAGCTTTTCGTATTGATAATGCTTTATTCCTCGTGTATTATTTTTATCTTATTGTTAAAGTAAAGGTGTTCATCTTAATGTAGAAGTCTTAATGAGGAGGCCAGTGGAGTTCTCTTATCCATAAGAACTAACACTCACACTCATTTCCTTTGTCCTGGATGTGGCTTTTGAATTTTTATCATCTATGATTTCCAGGTAGTCATCATTTATTGGCATACTAAATCAAACCTGTTTACTACCCCTGACCAATTTTGATGGACTCATATCTAAGATGAGTACATACAGTTCACCTTTAAGTACTAAGAGGGGTACATTAGACCATTTTGTAATCATGGTCATTGTGGAATTAGACCAAAACTATGGGAGTGAGCAGGAAGAGGTAACTGGGGTTCATCGGGGAATAAGTAAATTGTTCTAAAATTAAGAAGCCTCCATGTGCTTAGGGAATGCTAAGACAGCAGGGAAGTGGGAGACAGGAGTCATCTCAGAGTCTGACTCCTCTGTCATGCTTTCTTTAACCTAGAAAGTTTTAAAAGTGAGACAGACTTGAAAAGGATTTATAGTGAGTCAGTGTTGCACTTGAAGTTGTAGAGAAAAACACCTCTTCACATTGTTTATGAAAAGTCTGCTCAATTACCAAGTTAGGAGTAAAAATAGATCTCTGTGCTGTGGATTTCCTTTCCTTAGGTACTATTTTCAGTGTTGCAGTTGTTTTGAATACTGGCCAAGATCACAGAGGTTTTCTCTTGCAAATCAAATTTAGTTAGCTTTCTAAAACAGAACATTTCCCTTGAGCTCAGGCTGTACCTCAGATTTTCACCAGGTTCTCATTAATGTGTATTGAAACAAGACCACAGGCCTGTGGTGTCCTTGCTGTAGGCCCAGAGACTCAGCATCATAGATTGTTGGGAGAACCACCCAAAGGCTCATCATCTTTGAAAGTCAACCACACAAAGGATGTGCTTGAATCAGTCTGAAGTTAAGCTTGAGTCCACTGGGTGAAGAATCCCATTAGTTTATTCGTTGCATATTTGCATGATAACACTCAACAGGAACATTTAAGAACCAAGGACAGAAAAGAATATGGCTCTTTGCTTACATTTCACCAGAAAGGTAAAAGAGAAGGGTGGCCATTCAACAGAATAGGTCCATTCAACAGAATAGGTCCATTGCTGTTTTCTAGTATAGCTGATGTTTGGCTGCTTTCCCTGTCCATGGCAACTTGGTAAGGTTTCAGTTATGAAAATGCTTTAAAATTTTTTACTTAATTCCTTCCTGAATGTAATTTTAGCTAAGTCTGTCTATGAGGATAACACACCTTAGAATACAAAAAATTGTTTTATCCCATCTCCTGGGGCATTTTCTGGTCTCTGCATTGTGATGGAATGGGTGGCTGTGGAGAATCTGACAAACTGCATATGAGATAACTGTAGATGTTATTTTGAATTTGGCCTATTTAACCATTTATTAATTTTATTATTTTTTAAAACTTTCACTGATACATACTTTCAAAACATAGTGAGTATATTCACTATGGGGACAGGTATATTTACATAACACATTTCAACTTCCTCCTTTCTCCCCCACCTTCCACCTCCATTTCTTTTTACAGTTTCTGATTAATCTATTTATCTTATAGGAATTAATGAAGGAAAGTATCATATATATACAGATTGAAAACCAGACTAATAGCCCAAAGAACACATACAATGTAAAGAAAATTTTACACTAAATCAAAGTGCACTTTTATATACATTGTCCACAGTAAATCTTAATACCTATTATCTCTTTTTTTCATATGTTATATATAATTAGTTTTTCATTAGAGAAACTATGTAAAATGTAAGCCTGTGTGTCTGAGTAACTTCACTTAATATTATCCAGGTGTATCTATTTTCCTAAAAGTAACTCTAATTTATCATTTTGTATAGGAGAGTAGTACTCCATTGTACCACATTCTTATCCATTATTCTGCTTATGGACCTATCAGCTGCATCCAAGATTTATCTCTCATGAATTGTGCTGCTATGAACATGAGTATGTGTATATCTCTGCTGTATGATGTCTTTAACTCTTTGGTGAAGATACCTACAAGGGTGATACCTGCATCAAATGGAATTTCTACTTTTAGTTTTTCATGATGCCAGCAAGGCTGTGGAGAGAAAAGAACCCTTTTTCATCATTGATGGGACTATAAACTAAGACAGCCACTACGGAAGTCAGTATAGAGAAGCGCTTGCTAACTTCAGAGAAAGGAGAGTTTTATATAGTTTGTTAAGAATGAATCTTTTCTTAGCATTTAATTATGTACAATGTTATATTATCCTGTAATTATTCAAAACTGTTTTTCCAGATTTTCCTTTTTCAGGACAGGAACTAAGTTGACTTTTTTTTATTACTCCCTATAAAAACTGACACAGTGCCGAGCTGAGTAATAGGTACACAGTGGACCTCTGAATTGTGCACATATGAGTACAGAAGGATAGGAAGAGAAATGTCACAGTAATTATGTGAGCAATATACGAAAGGTAATGTATAAACATGAGTAGTTATTTCAAACATAGAACAAGAAGTATAAAATGAGGTATGCTAAAGAGAATGAAAATTTATATGACACTTTTAAGACTGTAGTTTTGGGAGAAGGAAGGATTCAACTAGAGGAAACTTAAGGTTAATAAGTGAAAAGAAATAGAATATAAAGGTATATTACAGAAATGAAAGATTGCACATGTCCTGAATGTTACCCAGGGAAGGGAAAATACTCAAGAGGATTAAGCCATTGGATATCTAGTGGTAGAAAAATGATCTACAAAGGACTAAGTAGTACTAGGGTTAATTTTCATAGATTATACTCTGTTTACAAATGTCATTTTATCATCTAGATTTTTTAAAAAAATGACCAGAACTTTAAGAAAATATATGCTCGTGTTTTGTTTGGTAAGACAATGTGTTCTGTAAGAAGGTTATAGCTCCTTGGATCTGTTTATGTGTGTTTCTAAGGAATGAATGATATATGGAGGATTAGGGAGAGTTCAAGGTCAAGTAGCACATTGTTTAAATGATCAGATTTCAGGGCATGGAATATCTGAAGATGGGAAAGATCAACAAGAGCAAAGCCAGGCTGAAAACACTGACGGGAAAGAGTAGCGGAACCATTTCGAGTTTCCTGACTATAGGACCAGGCATAAGAAATGGAAGTGGTGTTTTTCAAAGTAAATCCTGAAGTCCATATGTGACCATCACAGAAAGTTGGCAGATCCACACAAGAACAGCTCACTATCACAATGCTTGGTATGAAAGAGGGAGCTGTAAGGGAGGAGAGAGAGGAAGCATGCAAGTGTAAAAATAAAGCTTTATTACACCACCGGAGACTCATTATTATTTAAAACATGTTAAAGGGAACATTGAAGAATTTTGTCACTCATGAGAAGAACTTTCAAAGTTAGAGACAACGAAGGACATTTAGTAAGATAACTCAACATAAAAACAGAAAAACTATACCAAAGCACCCATGGTAATGTAAACAGAAGAAATCGTGAACTAATAATAGTAGAAGGACAGTAATTAAAAAAGCAAAAAACAAAAAAAATCATCTGGAATGAAGGAGGAAGAATTAAGTCATAGCGTCAGTGGAAGCCTCTCATCTGCAAAGCTCTTTCTCGGTACAAATTAATTTGGGAGGTGATTTAGAATTTCAAATGTACTTTCCCCATACAAGCAATGTTTCAAATTAAATTTTCAGGCATGTTCCAAAAAACTACTGTTGTACAAATACGAGTCAGTAACAAGTATCAACTGTGATATCTTACTGTGTCCCCTTTGACTCTAATTAACCACCATGTCTAAGAGAAGCTTGGTTGGTTGGACTTCTAGAGACCAAATGACTTGTTACTTTCCCTAAGCATTTATGACAGTTTCTTTCTCAGGTTAATGAGTCAGGCCACCTGCATTCTTTACTCTGCCTAGGATTTCTTGTATAGAAATATTGATGATTTTTAGGTCATGAAGAGGTACTTCATCTTGGGCAGTCACGGAGAGCTGTAGTATTTATTCACCTCCATGTCTTCAAACAAAGAGTAAAGAAGGCAATTACTCTGTACAAAGGGCCCCATCCACTATGACATACAATGAGTTATTTTCATCTATTTTGACCCTAATGTGTTTATCAGAGGCAGTTAAAAGCATGTTGGTTGTTATGGAAAAGGATAACTTGAAATTGGTGGACAAAACACATTTTGTGCAGTCCATATTTGGTTACATGTGAGTATATCTAGTCAGGTGGGGAGCTGACCTAAAATGAGAAAGTAAATTGATATTATGTAAAGGAGAATATACCCATGTAGAATTTGTCATAGACTTTAGTTCTAACAAATGTCATTGTAACATCTTGATATGTATAATAAAAATTTTCCCTGTTCCTCCTGACACTTCTAAATATTCCATTTTGCCAATATAGAGAAAAACAATCTTTTGAAAATAAAAATATTATAAAACAAATTGTTCAGCATATCTTCAACATGGAAATAGAAACCTTTAGGAAAAACAAGTTTGGGCAGAGTTGAAGTAGGTCTACAGAGAAGACAGGGATCTGGCAAAGGGAAGAGCTGATTAAGTACCAGGAGAGCAATCTGGTCTTGTGGGGAATAAACTCAAGTCATGCCAAGGGTGGGTCCTGACGGGACGCAGCTGCACAGGCTGATTCACATGTCCTGAAGCAGAACATGAGGACATGAGGAGTGTGTGTGTGTGTGTGTGTGTATGTGTGTGTTTGTGTATGCACATGCATGTTATTAAGGAGACTTTCAAGGTAATTGTGAAATAAAAAGGCAGAGGGAAACATAGGCCTCTTTAGATTTAGGCAGCTGGTCCTGAGGTCACAAAATTCACTCTTATTAATAATCCTGAACTTCTAAGGACTCTACATTTTTATTACTGTGAAATTTTACTACTCTAAGTCTCAATCAACTTTTACAATAATATTGATTTCATAGCACTTTTTAAAAGGTAGCCTGAGAAGACAAAGGTAAAAAGTTCCTTTCAGCATTGTCTGCTTCATTGTCCTTTCACTTCTGTAATAAAGAAACGACCAAACACAACAACGTTATCATAGAATTCCTCTCCTCATGCAAATGTAGCTGTTTAAGTCCATATGGTTGAATTCAGTCTGATCAAAATGTAACACTTCACAAAATCTGGCCTCGATCTGTCGAATATTTCAGACATATGTTTCTGTTGTTGTATGTCTAGATGTTGCCTCATTTGTCCACTTTCTTTGACATATGTAGATTCAGCCAATGCTTCCTTTGACTAAACTTCTTCTCCTGTAGACAGGCACTGGCACCCGACTCCTGACACAGTAGTCAACTTTTATCATGTTGTATCTTACCCTTAAATCAGTGACAGCACACAGAGAAGAACAGAAGGTCTGTTGCACACTTCCTGAGGGGGAACATAAGAAAAAGTGAAAGGCCTAAGATGCTACGATAATTGAAGCTGCTAGCAGAGAAATCTGACAGTCATGGAGTGTTCTTGAAGCATTGAGCACTGGATTAGAAGCACAGATTTCTGATTTATGCATAGAGCAAACTAAAATTGTGAAAATCCACTTGAGAAAATTTAATGTGAGAAAAGCATGCATTAAGTTTATAGATACTACACTGCATCTGAAATAGTCATGTACAGATCAATTGTGTTTAATTACTTAATAGATTAGAAAACAGATTTATGTAGTCTATAAAAACACTGGTTCATTAAAGTGCCATCCAAGGCATACGATCCCATTATTTTTACTACTTGCCCTAGGTAAGCTCTTTTGCCATCTATGACACTTAGAGAGAAACACCCATTGAGAAGTTGTGTGCATGGGTGCACTCGGAATTCTGTGGATGCCACCTCAATATTGTTGAAGGCAGAGGGGAGTGGGCCTCCTTCCTTCCTTCCCAGTCTCACTTCATAGTTATAGGGAGAAAATTTGCCCTCTGAGAATTTATCCTTAAGAAAGTGGAAGTACAACATATACTCAGTTAACCAGATTTATTGAAAAATATCCAAAAGAGATTATATGTCACAGAACAGAGGAAGAAAAGGCGAAGTTCCAAAATAATTTTAAAGACAATCTTTATAATGGAAAGATAGTTTTCAGTATATAAAAATAAAGAAAAATCATCCTAAGTAGAATTTAAAGAAAAAAGAAATATCAAATAAATGCACAGAATACATACACATTTAAGTTTATGATATTGATACTTGCAATTTAATTTAGCATCTGAGTACTCCTAAATACCACACAATATCTGGATATTTTTGAATATTATGATATTTTTAATATTTCCATGCTTACATATGAGTATGTAGCACATTAAGATATTTAAATTTTTATTTAAACTTCACTTAAACACTTGAGTATTCTACAGAGTACAAAAGAAATCTAAGATATGAAAGTTACAAAGTGTAACAGTGCCTAAAACAGTGCCTAAAATATAAGACATGCATGTATGAATAAAAACTTTATTATGTAACTTTGCATATTGCTGTTATTTTCCCTAAAGGATTTGAAATGCGACATATCCATTTAGTGAGCCCTGCTACACCTGCCTTCCAAGCTGAACTTACTGACATATTTGCTCATTCTCTAGGCCTTCTCTAGAGAAGCAAGCTGTGAGACATCACTGGGTAAATGACATGCTTTTACTCTGTTTTTAAGAACATTCATATACTTGAACTGTGGGATAGAGCTAGAGAAATATAAGATCTGCAGTTATTCATAGTTGATAAGTTTACTCATAATGTATCTTTTATATTGATTCTGTTTCTGTTCTAAAATCAAAAATCCAAGGATAAATTCAAATACATTATGTATTTCTAAACATCCTTTGTGCCTGCTTGGCAACAAATTACATAGTGTAATTTTGTGTGTTTCTTCCTACGAGTGTCTTTTTATATTTTTTATTGGTGTCTTTTGGTAGCACCGAATGATTATACTTATCATGGGGAGTTGGCACATGACATAACACACACTAGTTCTCTTTTATCCCATATTTCTCTTCTCTGCCTGCTTCTTCCAACTGTTGGTCTCCATCCTATTTACTGAAGTTGTATTTTCATTTTTTTTTGAATTTTCTCTTTTCATCTCCTCTCCTCAACTCCACCTCTTTCTATGTCTTGTACCCAACCCAAAATAAAAATAAAAGATAGACAATAACAAATAGGGAGGTTTTCTCCTAAAGAGGTTTTTTCCTGGATTTTTCTGAAGCAAAACTCAATTTAGTCTTGTGTACCTGGGAAAAAGCAGAGTAAGTTTTGTGATACTGAATAAGCATCTTTGAAAAAAGCACTTTGTTGATTAAAGAAAATTACTGGACAAGAAGATTTGTATTCCCTTTTTGACATAAATTCAATTTCCACTTTCATTTGCTAAAAGGTTTATTGCCTTGAAGCATGGAAGAATCTTTCCTCTTTGCTATGTTTAGGGTAGACTTGACTCAGTGCCCTCCCTACAGGCATCATGCAGACCCTTACGGAATGACTGGATTGGACTTAGAGTTCCATCCCCCTTACAAGTGCTTCTGTGTGTATTCACATGCAAAAAAGTAAAGATGCCTTGGTAAGTGTGAAATCCTGTTCTCTACTTTTAGTAACCTTTGAGAAATAGACAGTTTCTTCTCATTGCAAGAATGAGCAAAAAAGCAAAAGTAATCATTTGCTCAATATATACTATGTCAAAAATATTGCATATCCATGATCTAATTTGTACCTCAAGAAAATCTTCTAGCGAGATCCACGTGCAGAGAGAGAGAGAGAGAGAGAAAGTATTTGTCAAAAGAAAGAAAGTAAAAGACAGATGAAGGAGGATGGAGGAGAGAGGGATGAGAGTGAAAAGGAATAGGCAGAAGAATTAACATTTGTTTCTATATGGATCAACTTTACACATGTGTTATGTACTAAAAATATGTACTAAAGAATTGAAAATTAATTGACTAGATGAGAGATAAAAATATGTCAATTTTGGTGTGTTTAATTATTCAACATTTCCAAATAATAAATAAAAATTTTGAAATTCATCTGTGAGAGGAATAGATAGAAGTGAAGTGCTTCACAGAAGTGGCCCTGTGGACCTTGGGTAGCCCTGACTCCCAGATCTCTGCCCCATCATAACAGTGTACACTCAGCTGCATCGTTAACACATAGGACAGCTGTGAACCTGCACACATAGCCTGGATCCCATATATTTTAGGCTTTTTAAACTGTATCAGAGAAAAGCTGAATAATCAGTCACTATAAACATGAAAATGATGCTTTTGAGAGAAGGGGGATTTCATTGACAAATAAGAAGGTAGAAAGAATAAATGGTTGGCTTTGAATTGCACTGTAATGGTAATACAGCTGCATCATCCGATTTGGTCCCACAGGCATGAGATGGTACCATCCAGCACTGTAAACATCGTCGGTTGTTTCAGCCATGCTGGCTGCTGCCACCCTCCGACACAGTATGGGACACTTAACCTTTAGATAGAGGTCCCAAGTGGATGATGACATTTTCGTGGATTAGCTGAGCCTTTTACCCTTTTCCTCAGTGTGTTTCATACTCTCAGATCTATGTTTGGTTGTTCTATGTTTACTTAGTTTTCCTATTGCTCTTATATTATTGAAGCTTGATAGATAACAGATCAACCCATTGAAAATAAACCCTACCATAAGGATGGTGAGGAACTTTCAGAGGAATGAAGCAATTTTGGTCAAGTCATGTGACCATTTCAGATCTGGTCACCATAGCTATTTGTTGTATGTTTCTGAACACGACTGACTCAGAATCAAGAAAATCTCAGCAAAATGACAAATTTCTGTTTAGAGTCACTGTAGTAATATGAGACCTTAACTGAGAAATCAAAAGACCAGACTACAAGGTTTATTCTGACTTGAGCTGGCCACATAGCCTTCACAAAATCATTTAACCTTACAGGAGCCTGGTTATTTCATCTGCAAAATATTGCAAAGTTGTACAGCATCATTTCTGCTCACTTCTATCTTGATGTTCCATGTGGTATTGAATAGACGTGAAGGATCTTCAACTATTGATCCATCTCAAAGTCCAGAATCCAGAGGCATTTTCTTCATCAAGGAAGAATACCCTTCATTTTGGTTGCCATATTCCTGGCATCACAAATGCATGATAGTTACTTATTTCTGTGTCACAAGTCAACACAGATGTTGCAGCTTACACAGCTCTTATTTCATAGTTTCTGCAGGTAAAAGAGTTTGGCAAGGCCTAAGTGACCTCCTGGTCTGGATCTCACCAAGTTGCAGGTGGACTGCCATCTATGCCTTGCTCTGCTCTGGAGGTTTGACTGGGAAAAAAACTAGATTGAAGCTTATTTAGCTTGTGGCCGGGGTCATTTCCTTGCCTATGATTTGAGGTGGAGCTCTATTTCCTTGCCTCACCCACTTTTCCACCCTGACAACTTCATCAGACCCTTAATGAGGGCTTCTAGCATCAAGTTTCTCAAACTGAGTCCTATAAAAATAATATAATTATGGAATTATATATATATATATATATAATGGAATAGACAATCATCTCTTTTATGCAACCTAATCAATAAGTAACATCTAATCATATTTGCCATATTTCTTTCTTTCCAAACAAGTCATAGGTCTTGCCCATATCAAAGGGAAGCGGATACACAAAAGTATCAACACCAGTAAAGAAACATTTTTTTTTTTTTTTTTTTAGGTTTTTTTGAGACAGGGTCTCACTTTGTGGTTCAGGCTGGCCCCGAGCTCAGCCTCCAACTCACATCACAGCAATCCTCCTGCCTCTGCCTCCCGAGTGCTGGGATTATAGGCGTGAGCCACCACGCCCGGCACTGTGGTATGTGGTACTGGTTGCTGCTGGGCGTGAGTCTCCACATCCAGTATAGTATGTGGTTACCGGGGAATCGAACCCAGGTCCTTGCGCCTGCAAGACAGGCGCCGGAACCACTGAGCTAACTCCCCGGCCCAAGAAACATTTTGAAAGTCATCTTAGGGTCCATCCTCCATTACATCTATTAATAATAGATAAAATTTGTCAATTTTCTCTTGTTACAGTACCTGCATACTCTCTAGAATGAGCACTTAATTTATCTTGACAATCATATAGAGGATGCTATCAATATCTTTATTAAACCTCTGTAAAATTTGAGAACCAAATAAGATCAGTAACTTGTCAAAAATAACACACAATAAGAATAGTTTTTCTATTTTGGGTTTGAATTTCCAAAACTTTTTCCCATCGAAACTGTTCTGCTAATGATTCCACAGGCAAGTGAGCCAGTACTAGGCAACTGCACCTGCATTGTTTGATCACATAGAAGTTTAAAGTTGAATGGTGATGGCCAAAGACTGAGGCCAGCAGGAGAGGGGAAAGCAGGAGAGGATGATTGGTGAGTTTGAAGATACAATTAAATGGAAAGGAAGAAGTTTTATTGTGCTATACACAGTAAGGTGACTAAGGATATAGATAACATACTACACATTTCCGAAAGCTAGCAAATGACTTTGGAATTTTTCAACATAAATGTTAAATGAGTACATAAATGTTGAGTATGAGTTAAATATTATGTATGCATGCATTGAAACATATTATACCTCTTTGATACGTATAATTTTTATATTTTTATTAAACAATTAAAAGTTTAGCTGAAAAAATAATGCTTCCATCTGCTATATAGCTAAAGCCTTGTAGAAATATTAAACAGCAAAGAAAATAATATCCTTTCTCATGTCTAAGTATTTGAACATGTGTGGCCACAAAGGATATGGTGCCATTGGAGAAGAGGAGAGTGACTGTGAGCGCATGTGCTGGTCTTCATAGATTTTTCAAATGCCGAGTTCTAGTGTAGAGTTATCGGATTATAGGGAAAGCTGGTGAAATCTGTTTAGATTGTTAGTTGGGACTGTTTAGCCCTGTTACATTGTGACACTTTTAGCAATTTGCATTTGACAAGCTTGGACATCACGTTAGACATTCACGTGTGCTTGAGGGTCTGTCTTCCATGTCTTCTTCTGGATCTTAGCTAGTGAGACCAGGTGTACAACATATTTTTCAACACAGAACTACTGACAGGCTACTTTGCTTTGGTCTAGGATGTTTTTAGGTTCAACGTTTTGAGCTCCTTGCTTTCCTAAAGAGAAGTACTTGCAACACAAACCTAATTGTAAGAGAGTGTTGTCTGTACTGTGCAGCTGGCTGGGCACATGGGAAAGATAATATAATGGGATTTCTTCATCTTCTGGCAGCTGGGGAGTCTGTAAAGCTGGACTCAGGTTCATTAATACCTATGAGAAATATTGGGTTTAGTCTATTTTCAATTCACTTAGCTTTCTTAGAAAAAAAAATGGAGAGGTTTGTCTTTGTCACATGGTGTGTCATGATTAATCAGATATATTGGATGGGCAAATGGTTTAATAGTTATTGCAATTTGTCACATCAGACATGGCTTATCATGCATTATTAATACCTAAATGTAAAATTAGTTAAACTGGGTCTGGCTCTCTCATTCAAGAGAGTTATGTGTTAGCAGTTCAGAAAGAATGGGCTGGTTTCACCAATATCTCCTCATCAGTATGTGATGAGTATTGTATGACGGCATCTCTGCGCAACTCTTCCTTCCACAGTAGGCAAATAACCATCTGATGTCAGGGAGATGGCTTTGGCCTTCATTGAAAAACTGGCACAGGAAGTCAGCCAGTCTTGAAAGAGTCTATTCTTTTTTTATTTCCTCCCAAAGAAAAATGTTGAGAATGTATTTATTTAAATGAGTTTTATGTACAAACCTAAAAGCATTCATATATCTATATCTATATATTCATATATAGATATATATCTATATTCATATATAGATATATAGATATAGGTATATAGGTACATAGATATATGGATATTTTCTCAATTGTTTGGCAAGATCATTTTATTAAAACCCTCATTATAATATGTTCAGTGTCCTTTTTCTATCTTTGGTTCAGTCTGCAGAGAGA
>PVIR01031165.1:0-19806 GCA_004026965.1 Petromus typicus | reverse complement strand
GAAAAATATACACAAACGGGCTGGGGATTTAGCTCAGTGGTGTCAGTGCACAAGCGCCCGGGTTCGATCTCCGGTAACCACATACAATACCGGGCATGGTGGCTCACGCCTGTCATCCCAGCACTCGGGAGGCAGAGGCAGGAGGATTGCTGTGATGTGAGTTTGAGGCTGAGCTCAGGGCCAGCCTGAACTACAAAGCGAGACCCTGTCTCAAAAAACCCCCACTAAAACAACAATAACAGCAACAAAAAACCACAGGGGCAAAAACTATTTGTCTTTAAAAAAAAATTATTACTTTTTTCACTATTTTTTTGTGTGGTGTCTGGGATTTGAACCAAGAACTTCATCCATGCTAGGCATTAAAGATCGTACCATTGAGCTACAGTCCAAGGCCCAATTCGTTTATTTTTATTTTGAAAAATAAAAATATTGGATCAATAGAAGAGTTGAAGATACTACAGCAATTGTGTTTGGTCCATTTATATATGCATTATATATATGTATATGTTTTAAAACCATTGACAGAGTTGTAAACAGTGTAACACTGTACTCCTAACAGATTATTCAGGAACATGTATCATCTAAGAATTTGTATATGTAACAAGATTATCATACCAAGAAGCGTGTACAGATGCATTTTTGTATGTTTGCACAGTGTTATTCAAAGTACAGTTAATACTCAGATTTCCCAAATTCCCAGTTATGTCCTGTACAGCTCTTTGGCTCTGGGACCTAATCGTGAATTACACATTACGCATCTCTTTAGTCTCCCTTCATTTAGGATAATTTTCCTTGCCAAAAAGGGGTTGGGGCAGGATTTTCCTAACATTGACATTGACTGTGAACTCTTTTTTTTTTTTTGAGACAGGCTCTTGCTTTGTGGTTCAGGCTGGCCCTGAGCTCAGCCTCCAGCTCACATCACAGCAATCCTCCTGCCTCTGCTTCCCGAGTGCTGGGATTACAGGCATGAGCCACCACGCCCGGCACTGTGGTATGCTGTACTGGTTGCTGCTGGGGCGTGAGTCTCCACGCCCAGTATTGTATGTGGTTACCAGGGATCGAACCCTGGTCCTTGGGCTTGCAAGACAGGAGCCAGAACCACTGAACTAAATCCCTGGCCCCACTGTGTGAACTCTTGATGCTTGTCGTCGTAGAGACAGTGGTTCTTAGCTGTGGATATTCATTCTGATCACCTAAAGAACGGTGCAGATATCTCCTGCAGAGACTTGGAACAACGTCAGTTGGGCAGAGCAAGTGCTTGTCCTCTGCCATTGTTGAAGTAATGTGCTTATACTCTGTCTCAGCATTCTTAAAAGTTGACTGTGGTTGGGAAATTCTCTGCCAGAGGCTTAAAAACAAAATTTTATCTTAAACTTCATATTAGAAACCTTCAGTTCTTAGAGTTTACAGTATTGATTTGGACTTTAGAAGTGATAAGCAAAGTAGCACATCAGACTTTTAGTCCTCACTGATGAGCCGGAAGTCTTTCTGTCTCAGAGTGCCTATAGCTTTCTTGTATCTGTAGATGCTCTGTAGTTACTAATTTCCCAGAAGTAATGTGTGACTAAGGAACGAGTTTTCCATGTTTGCTTCATAAAATATCTTAAAAAGGACATCTCAATGTAAATTACTGTTTATTTTTTTCACAGCAAGCCATGACTGAAACCTTTTACCTTTCGAACATTGTCCCTCAGAATTTTGATAATAATTCTGGATATTGGAACAGGTAAGTTCTTAGAGTTTTTAAAATATATTCTGTGGAAGATGAGTTGTGAAATGGGAGAATGTAATACTGTATATCATCCGGCTCTGTCTTTGTTTTTGAGATGATAACCCTACTGAAAGCATTTAAAATCCTACTTTAAGTAATTTTCTTTGCTGTATTTTGGGAGTATAGTCTGTGGGACACATGTGTTTTGCTACAGGTCAAAAGTGAAGTTTTCAAAGAAACTACACAAATTAATAATCTGGAGACAGTAATATCTATTTTGAATGTATCAGGAGATAGAACCTGATTTTTTTCTTACATTCCGATGTTCCTGAGCTTCTAAGAAAAGTGCTAGTGGGCCAGGGATTTAGCTCAATGGTTCTGGCGCCTGTCTTGCAAGCGAAAGGTCTGAACTCTGGTAATCACATGCCATAGTGTCGGGTGTGGTAGCTCACGCCTGTCATCCCAGCACTCAGGAGGCAAAGGCAGGAGGATTGCTGTGAGTACGAGGTTTTCCTGGCCTACATAATGAGTTTGAGGCCAGCCTGAACTACAAAGCGAGACACTGGCCCCCCCGCCCCCCCCAAAAAAAAGTACTGGTACAGTTCAGTATAACCATTAACTAGGGTTGGTTGGTTTGTTCTTGTTTTTTTTTTTTTGTTTTTTGTTTTTTTGAGACAGCGTCTCACTTGGTAGTTTAGGCTCGTCTTGAACTCAACCATCCTCCTATCTCTGTCTCCTAAGTGCTGGGATTATAGGCATGAGCCACACCTGGCATTGCGTTATGTGGTACTGATTACTGGTAGGCATGAGTCACGACACCTGGCATTGATAGGTGGTTACCAGGGCTCAAACTCTAGCCCTTGTGCCCACAAGGCAGGTGCCGGAACCACTGAGCTAAATCCCTGACCATGTTTTGTTTTGTTTTTTTTTAAAAGAGGGTCTCACTTTGTATTCAGGCTGATCTTGAACTCAACCTGGAACTCTGCAATCCTGCCTCTGCCTCCTGAGTGCTGGGATTACAAGTATGAGTCACTACGTCTTGCACTGTTGTATGTGGTTACCTGGGATTGAACCCAGAACCTTGTGCTTGCAAGGCAGACATGGAACCACTGAGCTAAATCTCTCACCCTGTTTGTTGATTTATTTTAATGGTCCTGGGAATTTAACTCAGCCTTTGCACTGAGTTACACCTCTAGCCCTTAAAAAAAAAAAAAAAAAAAGACATTTTTTTTTTTTAAGGTTTTTTGAGACAGGGTCTCGCTTTGTGGTTCAGGCTGGCCTTGAGCTCAGCCTCCAACTCATATCACAGCAATCCTCCTGTCTCTGCCTCCCGAGTGCTGGGATTACAGGCGTGAGCCACCACGCCCGGCACTGTGGTATGTGGTACTAATTGCTGCTGGGGTGAGTCTCCACGCCCAGTATTGTTATGTGGTTATCGGGGATTGAACCTGGGTCCTTGCGCTTGCAAGACAGGCGCCGGAACCACTGAGCTATATCCCCAGCCCATAAAAAAATATTTTTTTAAGAAAAGATTTCACTAAGTTATTAAATTGCTCATTCTGGGCTCAAACTTGTAATCCCCTTGTTTATGCCTCATAGAGTGGTGTGATTAAAGGCATATGCTACCATGCCCACCTCCGTTAACTAGTTTTCAAGAAAACCTAACTGGAAAATCATCAGAGCCAATTGTGGTGTTACATGCCTATAATCCCAACACTGAGAGGCTGGGTCAGGAAGATCTGTGGAATTCCAAGGCCAAACTGGGCTACATAGTGAGACACTCTTCCAAAAAGCAAACAAAAACCATCTGGACCTGCATTTTTCTGACACTGTTTATAAGTCCTGTAGAATTGATCTCTCTAAGCATCTAAAACTAGCACTGACGGAGGTTTGTTATGTTGTGTTTTCCTCGTAGAGTTCTTAATAGTTTAAAATAATGAGAGCATCTCACACTAACGGCGGTTCATGGCCACATTTGTTTCATCCACATGCTCTCATTTGCCCCACTCGGGTCGCAGATACATTGATTTATTCACAAATATTTCAGTATATTTTTAGAAAATAAGGATTTCTTAAATTTATATTTTTCATTAGTCCATGTTTGCAGTGCATAATGACTACGTTGCTTGTAGGGAGTTGGCATGTGTCCCTGACACATCGCAGTCCCTTTTTCATCCCTCCTCCTTCCGTCCCCTCTTCCTGTGTCTCAGTCCCCTGCCCATTTGCAGAAGATTCTTTGAAAAGTGATCCACTGAACTATTATTGCTCTTAAATAAGGGATTCCTCATTATTAGTTTTCAGTGTTCATTCTTCTCTGGTTATTCTAATTAAATTAGGATCTGTACTTAGATTTGTGGATATATTTCTTTGATTCTTTGTAGTTTGTAGATCTTTTATTTATTTATTTATTCGTATTATTTTTTGAAGATGTGAGGTATTTTCCCTTTAGAATTTCCCCCCACACTCTGGATTTGGGGACTGGCTACCTGTAGGAGCATTGAACATTTTTAAATTTATGGGAGGAAAATTTTATCTTGTAATTGGGCATATATACTATAAGCTAATTTGATTTTACGTTTTATAAGAGACTGAGGAATGATAAGTATTATTACTCATTTGGAGAGCTCTTCCAACTACACTCTAAGGAAATGCATATAAAACTTGCCACTTTTATCTGGTAAATTTGAAAAAAAGTTTTTAAATGGTAGGTTCCGGTGTTGGAAAGATTTTTGTAAAACTCTTATGTCATATTTTGGAGCTTAGAGTGAATTGATATAATCCTATTAAAGTATTTAGTACAGATTTTTACACATAATCAAGTTACTGAAGTATTTATTCAGTAAGATTAACGCTTGAAATTTATCCTGAGAATTAAAACAATATTGCTTTATACAAAAAAATGAAAAACACAATTGTTCGGTAGCGAGAATGATTTCACTTAGGCTGTTGGGATGATATATAGTTCTTGAAAAATATTTATTCAAAACTATGCCATAGACTGTGGCGGGGCAGGGTGTTCTGGGGCCAGACCCAGGGCTGTGCACGTGCAGGCTGGGGGCTCTAGCCCAGGCTGGCTTCGGAATTCTGAGGTCTTCCTGACTCTCCAGCGCTGAGAAATGCTATAACAGAATTTCAGTTCTAAAATGTATCTTAAGTGTATACAAAGAAAATGTACAAAGTTATGTTGTTTGTGTGATTTTTAAGGGTTTTTTAGTAAAACTTTGGAGAAACTATTGTATCAATGTTTATGTGGTGTGTGATAATCTTATTTAAGTTAATTTCACAAATGTAATGTTCTTGATACCTTTCCTAGGGACTTCGATGGCTCACTTCTCATGTCTGTCTGAAGATATTATACACTTTTGCATTTGTTTTTCAGAATAGAAATGTACTGCCGTGAGTTGACAGAGAGGTTTGAAGATGTTTGGATAGTGTCCGGACCTTTAACCTTACCTCAGACTAAGAGTGATGGAAAGAAGACTGTTACTTATCAGGTAGTGACTCTTAACATTCAAGTCTGTGTTATTTGTATGAAATTACAATGCCATTCTGTGTTCTATATTTTCCCCTGGTACTAGGATGTTCTACTTTTTAATATTTTTATTCAGTGTATTTATTGACCATCTATTGGTGTTACAAGCACAGGGGATACAGTGGTGGGTATAAAACAGCCCTTGATTTCTCCAGAGCTCACAGTTTAGAAAGGGGACCAGGCACGTTAGTAGTAAATTACATTAGAGTGTGCATGCTGTAGTTGAGATTAATGTATAGATGAAAAAGACTGATGAGCTACTTGTGTGAATTGGAAAGCTTAATGGAGAAGGAAATAGCTGAGCTGGATCTTGATGGATAAGGAAACAGTAAACTGAGTCAGGAGGGGAACATGACAGTTCCAAAAGGTGGAAGAGTATGGCCAGGACATATGCGGTCAACAGCCTGGTTGCAGGATTTATGTGTCATTCCTAGAGGTGAGCGCAGGATATCGGGAAAAGGCCGGCTCAGGGAGAAGGATTTCCAAAGCAAGCAGGACGGGGCAGCATATTCAAGGACGAAGGCACTGTGAAGCCGTGGGATCGCTGTAAGCACAGGGAGATGTGATTTGCTTTGCTTTTTACAAAGACGATGCTGGTGGCAGTGTGCAGAAAGTTAGATGAAAAGGGGGCGTCAGTGAAGAGATAAGAGATAGGAAAGTGGTGGAGGACAGTATTGCAGTAGCAGCAGGACAGTTAAGGGGCTGTACTGAAGCGTTTGATACAAGGAAGAGAGGGGAGTGCAGGGAAGACTAATGAACAATCGCTTTGGGTAGGGAAGGAGAAAAACAGCTGAACTTCAGTGAGTTGAATACGTGGGAATCTTGGATTTATAAAAGATGAAGTCTCTTTTTCCATGCTAGATGCTAGAACAACTTTATAGACTGAAAGGAAGAGAGATTAGAAGTATAAAAGAGTGGCCAGGGATCTAGCGCAGTAGTTCCAGCATCTGGCCTTCCAAGTGCTAGGTCTCGAGTTTGATCTCCAGCAACCACATACCTCAGTGCCTAACCACATACCACAATGCTGGGCGTGGTGACTGACATTCATCAGCAATCAGTACCGCACACCACAGTGCTGGGCGTGGTGGCTTACACCTGTAATCTCAGCACTTGGGAGGCAGAGGTAAGAGAATTGCTGTGAGTTTGAGGCTTGCCTAGACTGTACAGTGAGTTCAGGGCCAGCCTGAACTACAAAGCGAGACCCTGTCTCAAAAAAAAATAAAAAGTACAAAAGAGTGTGATGAGCAGTGTGAAAGCTTCTGATATTGTCAGGGAGTTCTTAGGCAACTTACAGGGAGAATACCTGAAGGACAGATGTTTCCCAGAGATGTGGAACACTGTGTGTCCTCATGGAGAAATAGCCTGAGGATTCTGCCAAGGTGGTGGCTGAAGTAATACACTGTACTTTCCATCATTGGTGGCAAACCTGCGCCATAGCAGGCTCTTCGTTATCATGAGAGGTTCGTCACCATGCCCTAAACAGTGAGGTCTATGTAGGGTGGAGGACAAGGTAGGCTGAAAAAGAAGATGCCAGAGTAAGCTAAAGAGAGTTGAGGGGTTAGTGGGAAAGTCAAGGAGGAGAAATATTTGGAGGGAATAATTAGACAATAAGTGCAAGTTAGGTTAAAGGATTGCCGAGGAGAATCTGTGGTATAATTCTATACCTGAAGAACAGATTTAGGAAGATACATAGGCTTTGCAGTGTACTATCCTGTTTGACTTACACTCAGCCTGTCTGGATCAGATGGGCTGTGATGTGTGTTACCTAATACATTCACATAGGTCCTGATGAATATCCCACTTTCTTCTCACATGTTGTTCTTTGTATTCTTTACATTGCTACTTGTGGATCCCTTGCATTAAAAAGGAGTTGTTGGAAGACAGTGGAGTACCTCAATTCCCTCTGCACTCTCAGATTTACACCAACACTTTGTTGGGCAAAAGTGGTAGAAAAGTTGTTTGTAAGAACTGTCATGTCCACAGGGAATTTCAGGAATATTTCATGGGTTCGAAGGAGGCCAAGGAATTTTTTTTTTTTTTTTTAAGGTTTTTTGAGATAGGGTCTCGCTTTGTGGTTCAGGCTGGCCCTGAGCTCAGCCTCAAACTCACATCACAATCCTCCTGCCTCTGCCTCCCGAGTGCTGGGATTACAGGCGTGAGCCACCACGCCCGGCACCGTGGTATGTGGTACTGATTGCTGCTGGGCGTGAGTCTCCATGCCCAGTATTGTATGTGGTTACCGGGGATCGAACCTGGGTCCTTGCACTTGCAAGACAGGCGCCGGAACCACTGAGCTATATCCCCGGCCCAAGGAAGTAGTATTTTTAAAATAATCCACTTTTGATCTCTCTTCTGATCAACTGGCTAATTTAATTTTAGGTTTTTTTGTAATCTTAGAAAAAAATGGCTTTCTGTATTCTCTTATGTTTCAGATGTTATCCTGGGGTTTTATTAAATTCTCTACTCTTGTCACTGGAAAAGTATCTTTGACTTGTAAACATGAAATAAACAAGTTAGTTTAATTTGTGCTTTCGTTTCATAAAATTAAAAGATTGAAGGCTGGGGATTTAGCTCAATGGTCCCAGCATCTGCCTGGCAAAGGCAAGGTCCTGAGTTCAGTCCCCGGTAACCGTGTATCACAATGCCAGGCGTGGTGGCTCACACCTGTAATCCTAGCACTCGGGAAGCAGAGGCAGGGGGATTGTAGTGAGTTCAAGTTCAGTTCAGCCTGAACTAAAGTTAGACCCTGTCTCAAAAAAAAGAATGATTTAGATGAGTAGTTTATTCTGTAGAAGGAAGTTTCACACAAAACTCAAGGAAAAATGACACAGTAGTTCGAAGCATTTCACTACAGCTTTTTGTGTGGAAGTTTCTATTAACTGTGTACTGTTCAGTGATGTAGTAGACAATGTATTGTTTCTCTTACATTGGATAGGATTTTTTTTTTTTTTGAGACAGGGTCTTGCTTTGTGGTTCAGGCTGGCCCTGAGCTCAGCCTCAAACTCACATCACAATCCTCCTGCCTCTGCCTCCCGAGTGCTGGGATTACAGGCGTGAGCCACCACGCCCGGCACTGGGGTATGTGGTACTGGTTGCTGCTGGTCCACACCCTGTATTGTTATGTGGTTACCGGGGAATCGAACCCGGGTCCTTGCATTTGCGAGACAGGCGCCAGAACCACTGAGCTAACTCCCCGGCCCAGGATAGGATTTTTTTTTAATTGCATTACCAGGGATCAAACTCACGACCTTGTGCTTGCCAGGCAGGTGATGGCACCGCAGAGCTACATCCTCAGCCCTGGATAAAATTTTTTAAAATATAATTTATAAAAATATACTTTTAAGTTCTTTCTGTTGAAAGGACTTGGGAATAATGACATACTGTTAGCAGTGAGTATGCTTTGAGACTGCATTTTGCTTTCTGAAGAATTACCTCCTGCTGGATATGGTGATACATGCCTGTAATTCTAGCTGCTTGGAAAACTGAGCCAGGAGATCAAGGCCAGCATGGCCATTTTAGCAAGATCCTGTCTCAAAAGTAAAATTTAATCCCACTTCTCAGGAGGCTGAGGTAGGAAGATTGTTGAGAGTTGTAGATCAGTCTGGGGTACATGGGGAGTTTAAGCCAGCCTGAACTATATAGAGAAACCCTGTCTCAATACAGCAAAAATAAAATGCATTTTAAAAAGGCTGGAGTCATAGCTCAAGGATAGAACACTTGCATAGCATGTATAGATGCTCTTACTGAAGGACTTAGCATTTTAGAGAACGGGCTGACTCTAGGGTTGCATAAGAAAAGCACAGAATAGAACAGTTTGTGGCAGAGAGTGAGGAAGTAATCAGATGCATGGTGCAGACCCATTGGAAAGACATAGAAATCAGCTTGAGGCAGCTCCCATTTACCATGACTGGGACTGTTAATAACAAAGTAATATAGGTTATAAACCTACAGAATTGAGAGGTTTTTCTTTTTTCCTGAGACAAGGTCTTGCTTTTTAGTTTAGGATGGTTCTGAACTCAGCCTTGAGTTCAGCAATCCTCTTACCTCTGTCTCCCGAGTGCTGGGATTACAGGTGTGAGCCACCATGCCCGGCACTGTGGTATGTGGTACTGATTGCTGATAAGCGTGAGTCACCACACCCAACATTGTACGTGGTTGCCGGGAATTGAACCTGGGACCTTGCACTCCACGTAGACACTAGAACCGCTGAGCTAAATCCCTGGCTCAAGAGTCTATATTCTTAGTAAGAATATACATAGGGTGTAAGAAGAAATTCTGTCACTGTATAGTATTAAGTAGTAAATTTTCAATCATGAAAGTTAAGAAAATCGCTTGTCAGCTATCATAGTGACAAATGATTCAGGCAGAAATCAATAGATGCTAAAACTAGTGGCCAGAAGTTTTGTGAGGAATAGGGCATTTACTTAGTTATAAATTGTCTTCCTATAGGTAATCCATTAATTGAAAAGTGAGGAATGATCAGTTGACAGTGGAGAAACACTTCAGCCAAGTGATCAGAGTGAATATTGGCGATAATGTGTTGTATTTCTTGGTGTAATATACTCAGAAGGATAAAATATCAGGAAAACCTAACTTGAGAGATGTTCTGTAGAGCTGTACTTTACAAAAAGGACAATGTCATGTAAAGAAAGGCCGACAAGCCAACTCTTCTGAGTAATGACTCATGTGTAGTGTCATCCTAGACCAGAAACACACAAGTAGCTAAAAGACCGTCATTGGGAAAGTTGACTCCATTCTCTGATTTTGTGTTTAACTTGAATAGTTTAGGGGAAACAAACGAAAAAATGGAGGGGTTAAAGCAAACCAAGCAACACGGTAAAGTTGGTAACTGGAACAAGAAAGTGTTCTTTGTGCTATTCCTGCAAATTCCAAATCTGTAATTCAAAGTTTAAAAATACAGATATATCCTTTCTGTGTCAGACTTCTTATTGCCCTGGAATATCTAGAGCTGTTCGATAGGATTTGCTTAGTTCTCTTTACCAGCGAATGTCATTCAAACATGTTGAAGTAGCCTTGCAGAGACCTACCCACTGTCCACTGTGGTTAGTATGTATAAATGGTGGTTAGTGTCATAATAATCAGCTTCCTGAGGAGTAAACTCTCAGTAATAGTCCTGCTTTTTGTGTTTGCTACAGAGCCTTACTGGTGATCTTAGGTCTTCTCTTCTTCTGAGCCTCTCTCATTAGTTTTCCAGGTATCTGTTACATTATGGGACCTATCTCTGTTCTCACTGGCCAGTCTCTACTTCAGCAAATCTTACTTGTCATGTGGTGAGAGGATATAGAATGGCGGGCTGCCCAGACTACAGTCTGGATTATTTTCTCCTTTCATTCCTGTTTTTTTCAACCTGGCAGTCATCTCTGTTAATTACTTTGCATACACAATTTTTGTTTGTTTGTTTGTTTTGTTTTGAGACAGGGTCTCACTTTTGTGGTTCAGGCTGGCCCTGAGCTCAGCCTCCAACTCACATCACAGCAATCCTCCTGCCTCTGCCTCCTGAGTGCTGGGATTACAGGCGTGAGCCACCACCCCCGGCACTGTGGTATGTGGTACTGATGGCTTCTGGGCGTGAGTCTCCACGCCCAGTATGGTATGTGGTTAACTGGGGATCGTACCCAAGTCCTTGCACTTGCAAGACAGGCGCCGGAACCACTGAGCTAACTCCCCGGCCCCTGAATACACAATTTTTACTGATTGTTTCATAATTTTTAGTCATTACCAAGTCTCTGAACACTTGGAGTATCTCAGCGGCCTCCAGTGTGTTTCTCTGCCTCTGGTCTTCTTTGTGACCAGTCTGTCTGGAGCTAAGAAACGATGACAAGTAAACACTCTGTTTACTTTCCCGGAACCACCAAAGTGAAAGGACAGAAGAGGAAACTTCACTTATACTGAAATCAGGGAATGTCCACAGTGCTATATCAAAGAATTTCAAATAATATCTATGAAATAAACTACAACCTAAGGCCAGATTATAAAAGTATGTTAATTTAACATGTTGTTTCTTACCAAACCCTGGAACAGGCCACTGAAATTAGTAAGGAAGCCCTGAAAAGGGTTCCACCAGTTGCAGGCCACTGGAGAAACTTCCAGTCCTTTACATGGAGTTTATCCTTTTATCTGGGGATGGTGGTTGCTACTAAAAGCACTGGAAGGCTGAAGCAGAAGCATCACAAATTTTAATCCAGACTGGGCTACGTAGGTGACTTAGCGAGATAAATAAAAAGGGCTGGGTGCAGCTCAGTCCATAGTACACCTTAGCACTCATGCAGGCAGGCTAGCATAGATGCATACAGTTCCTGTCAGATTTAAAACCTCACTGCTTTACTTTGATATTTACTCGTGTGTGGTCTTGGGAGAATAACCTACATACACTTTCAATTTCAATTTTGTCTGTTGTCTTAGTTACCTTTCTCATTGCTGAGACAAAAATACTCTACAGCCAAAGTTAAAGGAGGAAAGCTTTATTTAGTTCACAGTTTGTAGAGGTTTCAATCCATAAGTGGTTGGTTCCTAGGTAGGGTGGCATGGAAGAAAAGCAGAAGGTAGCAAAGCAGCAAGGAACCTTAACAGTATCTTTCTGCCTCTTTCATCTTAATGTTATCCAGACCACTTGGGAGCTGGGCACCCACACCCTTAACCAAGTGCCCTTGACCTTGGCATTGTGTCATGAATCAGTTCCAGTGCCACACTTTCAATCCAGCCACGTCTGACTGCATGAGGCTTCTGGAGACAGCTAAACATAGGCCTTACCATCTGTAAAATACAGATGGTAGGGTGACCTCACAGGGTCATTAGGATCATTGATAACTAGTAAGTAGGAAATAGTCAATAAACACTAGCTACTGTCGGTGTTTTGAAGACTGACTGAAGAATGAGGATCAGGGTGTTAGTGCCTGTGCCCATAAACCTTTGATTCCTTAGGTCCTTTGTTTTATTTCGTTTTTGTACAGAACCTTAGAGATCAGATACTTATCTGTTAATTTTAAAGAAATTTTGTCTTCTAAACAGGGATAATGTGTTTGAAACTATATTATATTGGAAGTTGTGAAATTACTTACATTGAATGTCTTACACTTTTTTCTGTAATTGCCAAACTGTCTTTTAATGAGTCTTGAATTTAAACCTAATAATTTTTCATGATGGAACTATATGTGAATAGTAATGAAAATATGTTAAATGGGAAATACATGATATCATAATGAAATTGAAAAAGATATGAAAAGGTATTGCCTCCCATGTTTCCAGTCCCACTGTCTGGCTTTCTAGTTCTTTTGGTGGTTAATGAGAATAATGGGGGCTAACCTGCATTTTTAAATTTTAATTTTTCAGTAATTAACAGTTGATTCATTATTATGAAATACTTGAAATTTTTTATTTTAATTCTTGGACTGCTCCAATTTCTGCCAGGTACATGCTGAGTTTTATTTCTCTTAGGACAAACTTTATACCATTTAACTTATGTTATATACTTAAATATTGACTTCTTATATAACATCCAAGTTTACAGCACTGATATTTATATTTGTTAACTATAGTTTATTCTGAGCTTTGCCTGTCACAGTCGTACCTGTGCAGCACCCAGCTCATAGGTATTACTTCATTTGACTCACACAGTGTGGTATTTTTTAATTGGTTGGCAATGTTTAGTAATTGGGAGACTGCTCTCACATAAATTTAGATTTTATATTCTCTTTAAAAACCAGATAAATTGACCACAACTGGCAGATGTTCCTCTGCGCCTTCTTTTTGAGAGAGTCTCACTGTGTAGCTGAGCCTGGCCTTGAGCTCACTGTGTAGACAGGCCGCGATCCTCCTGCCTCAGACTCCTAAGTGCTGGGAGATTGTAGGATGCCCGAGACTATAGAATGTTCCCATACCTGGCAGTGTCAGCCTGCTTAGACTGAATACACAGGCTTCTGTTCAGTTTAGCGCTTGCCCAGCCCACATATGTAAGCATACCTACTCAGTCATTTTTATTATTGTTGGTTATTAAGTTTGTAATCCTGGCTCTGCCAAAAATATATTATGATTATGTAAATAGTGTAGTTGGAAATGCAAAGCAGTAGATATAATTCTGAATCATTAACTCTATGCCAGTGAAGAAATTAGAATGACATGGAAAAGACTGAGATGTGGAAGGTAAAGGTGATAGTATCATTATATTTAAAATGTAATAATATGCTTTTACTTTCTAATTCAGATCATTTAACCTCATCATTGTCCTCTTTCATGAAGGTAAATAACTTGTGGTTTGGTTTGTTAGTTTGTGTGGTACCAGGGATCAAACTCGGGACCTTGTGCTTCCCAGGCAGGTGCAGCGCCACTGAACTGTACCTTAACCCAATCACTTGTTTTTCTAAGACATACAGCATCATTTTTGGAGCCCTCTGACTTTCTGTTCTCTCTCAGCTCTTTTCCCCTCTCTTCTTCCTTCTCTTCCCTCTTTTTGTTCAATGTTTTTTTTCTTTTTCTTTTTTATTTTTGATGTGGATTTTGCTGTATTGCCCATGCTGATCTGATCTTGTAGGGTCAAGTGATCCCCCTGGTAGCTGAGACTACAGATGCGTACCACACCTAGCTATTCATTCCACACATTTTTATTAAGCTTTGCTATGTACTTGGTGCTATTCTGGTTGCTTCTGATACAGCAATAAACAAGGCACATGAAGCATGCCCTCGTGGAGCAGTGAAGGAGCCATACATACAAAGATGCCTTGTAGAAAAATAAAAAGTGGTTAAGGATTATCATGGGAGTGAGAAAGACAGGATAGGCCATTTAGGGGGCAAGACCGAGCAGGGCCTAAGTCAGGTGAGGACCATTTCATTCATTCACTGGGCAGCTCAGAGGGAAACAGGAGGAAGAGCCAGATTGTATCAAGCTGGGACATTCCTGCAAAGTTTTGATCAGCATGGGAGCTAATCTAGGTTACATTCTTAAAGGCCACTCTGGGTGTCTGAGAAATAGAAAAAGTAGAACTGAGGGAGTCAGTCTGAGGCCTTCTGTAAATGAACACAATAACGCCAATGGGTGGTGGTGGTAGAACAGGTAAGCGATGGTCTGACTTAAGGTGGAGCCAGAAGGAGTTCCTGATGGTGGGTTGTGGAGTTTTCGGTCTGAGATGATGAAGGCCACAGAGGAGAAGAATTAGAGGCTGGGAATTGGGGTTTCTGTCTTGGCTGGGAAGAGGTGTTTTTGACCTCCAAAACTGACATTACTTGATGTCCACGTGGAGATGTGAGTAGGCTGGATGTGAGTTTAGGTTTCAGAGGAGAGGGAGAAGTCAGTTGTCTTCAGTGGTGGTTTAGACCCTATGTGAGAACGAGTAAGAACTTACACCCTGGAGTGCTTGGATATTTGAGATCAAAGGAGGAATATCCAGTGAGAGCCAGAGGGGAGGCCTGTAAGGGGAGAGTACAGCTGCAGGAGCATGGTGTCCTGGCTGGAGTTTCAGGGAGAAGGAGGCGGTGGGTCAAGAGCTGACCTTTGGCAGACTCAGCCTTTGCATATAGTCAGTGGCACGGCTGTCATTATGGTCCTCGCTTAGTTCCACTTTATCATAACTCCTCTTCTCTATTTTCCTTTTCTTCTTGTGGTGGTAGAATACATCCTCAAAAAAATTTTTTGAAAGAGTCAGTAAATGGTAAACCCTCTCAGTCCTCGCTGGTAAATCCGCTCAGTCCTCTGGCTCCAGAGTTTACTAGTGTGATGAGCTATTGGGTTTGAGAGCCTCCATTAGCAATTATCTTCTTGGCTTCACCCTGAGGCCAAAGCGAAGGTTGCCAGTAACTCTGTGGAATATTGTAGAACAATAATCCAGTCACAGTCCTTGATCTTGAAACCTTTACTCATGGACATTGCTTCAGGAGTGTACATAATCTGAGCTTTGGCCCCTCCCTTTTAAAAAATATCTTGACAGCATCGCATTGTCTTTCTTCGAGAAATACTGGGCGATTCCTTGTCTACTAGCGCACTCTTCTGTGCCTCTCAGCACTTTCGTGTATGTGTTCAGTTCTGTTCCTTACTGATGACATTTCATGTGCAAAACCTTAGGTTCAGGTACCCTTCCAGAACCAGAAGCCCACTTTTATCTTTATTTATCAGTGGTTTTTTTGCAAAGCAAGTTGATATCTTCTAACATGTTATTTGGAAATAATTTCCTATTTATAGAAATGTTATAAGCATGAAAGAAAGACCATCCCTATTTCTGTCCCCTAGCTTTGGTAATTGTAGACATCTTGTTCTCCCGTTTATCCTACTACCATATAGGTATGAGTATTATTTTGAGCTTTTATTATTTGCTAGACCATTTAACAGTTGATTGCAAATAGCTTGTCCTAAACATTCCATTCTTTCACATGATTATAGAATAATGATCAGATTCATGAAATTCAACATAAAATAATATCTAAGTCCATATTTGAATTTTTGCCCCCAAAATGTCCTTTTTGCAAACATTTTTTCTCCTTGGTATCCATTCCAGGATTGTTCATTAACTCCCTGTCACAGCTCAGTGTCTCCTTGAGTTAGAACATTCTCATCAGATGCAGGGGAGCTGTTCAGTGGTGTGTTCTCCAGGTTGGATGTTGGTTGCTTTCTCGTGACGAATGATGTTTTCAGCAGAACATCACACAGCTGATCTTGTCTCACATGAGGAGGGCTGTGTGTTGGTTTGTCTTTTTATTGACAGTACATTTCTTCACCATTTCCCCTATGAGATTAAGAAATGATGTGTGAAATACTTTGAGACCGTGCTCAAGTCCCACTTAGCAGTTTGAGTATCTGTTGGTGATTCTTGTCTAAAGTAGCTGTAGCTATGGTACTTGACAAAGGATAATTTTCTAATTCTTACCTCTCCTACTACTCTTAGATGTTCTAATTTGTTATTGGTGTCAGTGCCTAGATTCTCGATTTTATTCAGTGAGTGTGTATTATTTTGTTGTGATCATTCATCTTGATGCTCAGATTGCCCCGGTTTGCCACTGGGATCCCTTCAAGTTGTCTTGTGTATTCTTTTGCCTCATCAGATTTTTGTTTCAAGTATTTCCTACTTTCTGGCAAAAGGCTGAGCTTCAGGATCATCTTGGCCAAACTCTGGCATCAGCCATTTCTCTAAGGAGCCTTGGGTCCCTCTTAGTGGTGATAGATATTTAGAAACCAGGGCAACAGGTTGACTCAGGAGTGCTTGTTCTTCTGTTTTGGCTTATCATGTGTTCACCACATTTATTTTTAGCTTTTTAGAAGAGAGAGCCTCAAGGAGCATAGTATGCGTGTGTTATCTTGTCTTTAGAGATCTCTGTCAGGAAGGTCTTTCTTTTCATCTTTTGTGTTCCTGTATTTTTTTTGAGATGGTTAAGGACATGCAGAACCTGGGTACGAAGGAAGCAGACAGCTCTGTTGAAGGTTATCTGTGCACATAGGAGGTTGTATTTATTTTTTTATTTGGCAGTATCGAGGATTGAAGTTGGGCCCTTGTGCTTGTAAGGTAGGTACGGTACCAGGTGAGCTAAATCTCTGGCATGAGGTTGAATTTTAATAATCCGTATCACTGAAGAGTTGTAGCATTTTTTATCTTTTTCAGAAGCACACCAAAGTAACTTTTTCACTAAGTTTTCTGCAATAATCTAACTTTTGTTAGATTAGACTTTGTTAGTTTGGACTTTTTTTTGGGGGTTTTTTGAGACAAGGTCTCGCTTTGTAGTTCAGGCTGGCCCTGAGCTCAGCCTCAAACTCACATCACAGCAATCCTCCTGCTTCTGCCTCCCGAGTGCTGGGAGTACAGGCATGAGCCACCACACCCGGCACTGTGGTATGTAGTACTGGTTGCTGCTGGGTGTGAGTCTCCATGCTACATTGCACTTATTTTTAAGGTCGTACTTCAAGTAGAATTTTAAACCTAAAAATCTTTAATGTATTTGGTAGCACTAAGGGAAAACATGATCTTTTAATGCTTAAATTGACAAAATTGTCTTGAAATTTTTGCCACTTAAAAGTTTTAAATGGGCCCCAAATTTGATATGTACTTGTACTTACATAGAAGACTCAAAAGTCTACAGTGAAGGGGTTGTCGTGCTCTTCGTGTACAGTACATGTTTTAAAACTTGGGAGAAGATTCCCAAGGTGAAGGGAGATGTACACAAGGGAAGAGATAGGAAAAGGTAGTATATATGCTGAACAGCAGTGAGTTTAGAGCATATCTCCTCCATAGGGAGGAGATAAACACAGAAGGGAAGGTCGGTGCGTGGTGACAGAAACCTTGAGTGCCCAACTAACTATTCAGACTGTTCTCTAGCAAACGAGGTCTTTTTAAAGTAGGCAGTTCATAATAAAACACGAGGATAAAATTATGGCCTTTTCTGATGCTGAGAGCGATAACAACATTGCACAGCCCTAGAGATCAGTTTGTTCCTCTCGAGAACAAATAATTTGAATCGTGAATTCCTGTCTCCAAGGGAATGCCTTGCAATTATGCTTGGAAAGGGTTTTTGTTTTCTTGTAGCCATTTCCTGTCTACTGCTTATTTACAGCTACACTCCAAACCTTACTTCAGGAGAATATGCCAGTGAAAATGAGTATTTATTCAGTTTCCTATCCAGGCAGTGAGTGAATCATGTACATGCTCATACTTGAGGTGAAGTGAGGTAAATGAACTGGCATTGAGTAAGGGCCGAGAGTACCAGCAGTTAGCATATAGCTCTTGTGTGCTGTCTGGCTCAGGCCTTTGTGACCTGCCATAGACAAGGGAACATCCTGGGAAGGTCAAGTCCAAGTAATACCGCCAGCAGTCATCTGGGGGGAGATCCACACATGGGCTTGGCCGCCATTTACGGCAGTCACCAGTCATTCATAGCGTTGTTCTATATGAGGGTCTAAAAGTCTACAGTAAAAGGACTCGTGCAGTGTGGATGTGCAAAAGCTTTAGGCCAGCAGGTAGAAGATGGTGTGGGTGGAGAGCAGTTACAAGTGCTATTTGCTGGCGTGCAGAAATAGCAGAAATAGGCCACGAGGAGGATTCCTTAGAGCCAGGCAGAAATGTCTGTTAGAATATCTAGGAGTGGATCGCAGCATCGGAGGACTAGAGTGAACGTGAGCCTAAGGGAAGAGGAGTCGCAGTGACTTTATCAGAAGTGAGTCATCTGACAGCTCTAATCAGACTCACCCCTGTATTATAGCTGAGGTCATCCACGCGCTTTCTCTGATGTGCCCGTTTCGAGAAGAGACTGATTCCAGAGAAGTGAAACATAACTGAAGATTCTGGCGTGGACATTAGAAATGCCCTGACGAGAAAGTGAGCTGCAGATTTGACAACACGGTGGTGGTGGTAATGTTAGAAGTGCTTGACAGTCAGTATCCTTTGTTGCAAGCCGCACTGGTCGTATTTCTACCAATACTTTTGGAGGGGGACAAAATGGAAAACTTAACCCTGGGAATCTTCATGCATAATGTGATAGAAAAGAATATTTAAAAAAAAAAAAAAGGTCTCCTGTTTTATACTTAAGAAAAACTTGTTTATTTGCACGTCTGTGTTAGTTGCAAGATAAATGACCACATACCTGCTCCTCCCTCCACGTCCCTTCAGGGACAGCCAGCAGTCTGAGCAGAGGGTGCTCGCGTGGCCTCCAGGGTGTGAGCTGCCTCGCTAGCACCCTTGGGGGCTGTGGATAGCACTAGGGTGACCACACTGCTGGTGACTTCACTCTCTCTTGTTTCCTTCTGCCTTCTCAAATACAATTCCCATTCACCAAACTCCCAAGATTTCTTTTACTTGATTGGCATGATTGTGAAAGGACTGGTCTCTTGATAAGTCCGAGCAGCTTTTTATTTTTTGGAATTTTCCTTTTTGCTAAGGAAATGTCAGTAAATATATCTCTCTGATTCTAGCAGGGACTTTTTTCTCAAGATGCTGCTTTATATTTTTATGAAAGGATAATGACTGTACATATGATATTAAAAACGGTGGGCTTAGCCTGGGTATTGGTTCTTGCTATCCTCTTATGGGGGTGAGGGTAAAACTAAATTATTTTTTCCATCTTTTGAATGTTAGAAAACAAGCTCAGGCCAGTGTGTGAGAAAGCTGACTTCAGGTCACAAGTGACCGCTGGCTTAGAGCTGTCGTTGCATAGATTGTGTTTTCTAGTCATCCCGGGGGATTTCCCAGCCTGGTTAACACTCCCGAGGAGAGTCTGATGCTTCTGAGCAATCCAACAACAGCAAAGACTTCCTTTGTAAAGTATTTCTGTTCCTAAATCTCGTGTGAAAGGGTTGTTGCTGATTTATTGATACTAAAGATTTGTTCAGGTTAAGCTCGAGAGGGCTTTTGTGTGGGCATTATTTGCGCCTAATTTGATTTCTTCTCCTGAAACCCTGTTCGACCTCACTGTTTTAATCTTCCTTGATGCCATGTTTGTCCATTGTCTTGCTGCAGCATTTTTTTTTTCAGTTGTATCCTGTATTTTGAATGACATCTACCACAGAAATACCTTTTTACCTGGTCTTACAGATTTTGAAGTCTTTTTTTCTCTTTTTTTTTTTTTTTTTTTTTTT
>PVIR01031164.1:0-10293 GCA_004026965.1 Petromus typicus | reverse complement strand
TTCTCCAGCAACTGAGGATACTAGAAGATATAAATTAAGACCAGAGGACAACTGCCTCTTAGTAGCAATATTGGGAGTCAGTGCCATTACCTGTTAGCCAAGTGTGAGCAACAAAAAAGGCCTAAGAATGCTTATTAGGCCAATCTTACCTGGAGTTTATTGTTAAATTTAATCCTGTTGGCCCTATAGGTAAAATCTGACATCATCAAACAGTGAACCAAAATATTTTGTTAGAAGTGGTACTTCTGCAGAGTATTAATCAAATTTTTAACAAAGAAAAACAGGCCAACAAAGAGTAAACCAGAAATTATATATTATACTTGAACCAAAAACCTCAGTTTTATAATAACACCCATGCCACCTGTACAAAAACCCATGAATAATTTTCATCAACACAATCACAAAATCTTTTACAAATTCAGTATCTTTTCAAAACCACTGGTATGACATTTTAATCATCCTTTACAACTTTTATAAACTCTTTCTCAGTTCTGTATTATTGTTCTCTTTCTTATTTTTTTATTTTCTTATGTTTTAATCAGTCAGGGACAAAATTTACCCTATCAAGCAGAAATTTAAATGGGGTTAATTTTAGCTCGATGTGGGGAGGCATCCCAACACAGAGCAAGCTTAGAACAGAACCTTATCCCAGATGCAGCTGACTTTCTGTCAGAGCTTGAAGTTTTTTCGTGTTAATCCATGTTCCTTATCTAAATGTCATTTTATTTAGAAATATAAGAAAGCAAAGTTCTCATATATTGTTTCCGAGTTTACCTGAAAATGAGTTAATGTAATATTACATTTGAAATATGACTCAAACAGAAAGCCCAAGAGAGCTCTTAATTTCCTTTCATTGTGGAAAATATGGCAACAACTTTCCATGTTTTAAAGTTGTTAACTTTTCAATGCAATCAAATTCTCATTACAAAAATACATTTATATTCCCTTCTTAAACGAAGAATAATATTGTCCTCCATATATAATATACAAAATACAGAGATAAATATATCCCCATCTATGTTTTTCATTTGTCGTTTAAGAATAAAGGAAAAAATTGTGAAAGTTGATGTGGTTTTCTAAGTAAAATGCACATGTTTAGAGATGTATTTTCTAGGTAACTAGTGCCCAAATGTTTTAGCCATCAGAGTGGCACTGCTTGAATTGCACTGCGTCTGTGCAAAGATGATACAATTAGGATCACACAAACATACCCCTGCAAAAGTCTGTCACTACAATTAGTTTTGCTTTGGAAGAAACCAGCTTGATGAAGTATTCTCTTAGGCTTTGCCTTTATACACTCAGGGAAAACAAATACACTTATCATGCAAAGTAACCAATAATAAATAATACTCCCCATATGTTGAAATCTTTGTTACATACATCAATTTAGCTTTTTTCTAGTGGTTCTGGGGATCCATCCTTGGGCCTGTGCATGCTTGACAATTGGTCTACCACACAGCTACATCCCCAGCCTTATGTATTTTTTTCTTTTGAGACAGGTTCTTATTAAGCTGAACTTAAAATCCTCCTACCTAAGCATCTCCAGTGGCTGAGATTACAGGTGTCCATCATTGCATTTCACACTACCTTTTACTTTAAAGTAAAATTTTGAATTCATGGCTCAGTAAGATGATTATAATTGTTATTTTGTTTTGGATGGATTTACTCAGCCTAAATTAATTTATATCCCTACTTAATTTGCAGAAGATGCTCTTATAAATGCAAATTTCTTTCAGTAAGAATGATGGAAACTCTCACTTTCTCTCCTTTTGCCATATTGGAGCTGACTGAAGCGCCCAGTAGCCAAATCTCCAGCCACTGCAGAGATCACAGGCATGTTCCACAATGCTGAGCTAGAAAGTTATACTTTAGAGACTTGTTTAGTTTGATAGTCCTTTTAATCTAATTTGTTTTTCAGTCAGATGTAAGCCTTCAATTAGCAGGGAAAGTGGTATTTTTCAATGTCAACCTAAACTGAGAAAACCTCCCTTTTACCTTCTGAAATTTTTCCTTCTTTTTTTTTTTTGAGAGGTCACTTAACATAGTTCAGGTCAGCTTTGAACTCACAATGTAGCTCAGGCTGGCCTTGAACTCATGGAAATCCTCCAAATTAAGCCATCTGGCATGCTCAGCCTTTCTGGTTTGGTTTTATTGCAAATTTTAGTCATTTTAGAAAATACTTTAATTAAACTTTAAAATATTTTCTATTCTGCATGCTGTTTTCAGAATTCATTTTGTGAGAGCTTTATTTGATGGCTAGAACAAGAGTCAGTGAAATAAACTTATAATAGGATTTCTGTGTCAGCCATCAAATTAATCTCTCAGCCTCTTAATTATCACAGAATCAGATTGATGGTAAAAAGAACATATTAAGCCATTGCATCAAGCCAGATCACTCCAAATCATTCCCCTCAGGGAAGAAAAGTGCTTAGCGAAACCAACAAATAGAGATTAGACAAGAAGAGGAGAAAGTATAATCAATAAAGACAGAAGGATGATCTTGCAGAATAGGAATCAATTGCACAAAACGCTGAAAGGAAAGATAGTCCTAAGACCTGGGAGTCAGACAAACTACAAATCATTTCCTCTTAGTCTTAGACAGAGTTCTGAGAAAGGTCAAAAGAAAACAGCATAGTAAAGACAAAATACGTAGTGAGCGGGTCCAAACTTCTATCTCAGAAGGTCCTCACAGAATCACTGGCTCCCAGGCCCCTGTCATGAGACCTGGTTTCTACCAGTTACCTTTCAAAGTCTCAGAACGGAGATCCCCCAGGGCCATGGGAAGAGAGGCAGTCTCTCAGTACAGATTTCAGAAGGTAACTATGCCAAAAACTGGACGTTCTTCACAATCCATGTCTTTCCAGACAAATCTCTCTGCCATACTTGCAACAGTACTAGTAAACAAACAAAATCAACATCCAAAAGCACCTTCATTGCTGTTACTAATTTCTTACTCACACAACATGGCTCTCCAGTTTAGCAGATGCCTAATGGATCAAACCATGTCCCATCAAGAGTACCAAATCTGGTTCTGTTATGAATTGTTTTTAATCCCAAACTGGGTCTTATTTCCCTCTCAAAAGGATGGAACCAATAACACTCATTGGACAGTGAGGCCCCTCCCCATTGGGGATAAGGAAGTTATAGACATAAAAAAATCATGGAATGGATGGGCTAATAAGTGAGAGAGATATTCATGTTTTTCTAAGAATAAGCAGAGATTTTCCAGGAATTTTGGCACCCCTTGCTTTTGCTCCTTTCATGCTTCTTTCTAGTTATCCTCAGAGATACTGTCAACTGTATCATTTAGCATTTGACTGAGTTATAATGAAGTTAGATGTTTTCTGGCAGTCACCCTGGGAATAATCTTGATCTAACTAGTTTGGGCAAGTGCGCCTGAGAACACAGGCCTCCTGCCTTCAGAGTAAACCAGATTAGGGTTGGGTAACACTAGCATCAGAACAGTGCATACATATATGTGCTTGTGTCCCTGTGTTAGTTATCTTCCTCTCCTTACTGAGATAAACAACCCAACATCCATAGGAAGAGGGGAAAAGGTCTATAAAGCTCATATTTAATGGAGGTTTCAATCTACAATCAGCTGGCTCTAAGGAATGGTGTCAGAAGGGTGACAGTTCATGGTGATGGAAGCTGTAAAAGCAACAAAGGACTGTAACAGTCTCTTTCTGCTCCTTTCATCCTGTTCAGACTACCAGGGATATGGTGGTGCCAAGTCACTCACATGCAGTGGTCTAGTGCTCACATGTCCTTGATCTCACATCACACACCTCAGCTTTAGACACCTTCCAAAAAGACTACATGAGGCTTTGGGGGCCATGTAGACACAAACCACAACAATCCTTAAGTTCTCCACCCTCCAAGCTCAGGGACCTAATGAGAACCAGTAGTAATAAGAGAGTAGGGGCCTAGGCATCAGAGGGAGGAAGATCTTGTGAGAGTGAAATAGTCATGTAGATAGAAGGTACTAATAAGAACCCAGAAGACTCAGAACTCAGCTGACCTATTGGAACACTCTAGTCTACCATCACTCTCACTTTCACTGTACCCCTCCTTGGGTACAGTGAACACTTTCTGGGAAGTTCATGATCCAAGCCCAACCCAATGTGCAGCCAGGCTGGAAAGTAAAGCTGAGCTCCTAATAATTTTTGGGTTTTGTACTCCAGTTTTTCTGGGTGGAAAAGGAAATGATAATAGTGGAGTCTTTTCTGACAAGTTCCAACGAGTGCAGAAGTTACCAGCTTTTTTCAGACATAATTCTGTGTGGAAATTCAGAGAATGGGGAAAAATAAGTTATTTAAATGACCTCTGGAGGCTCCTTGTGATGGTGTGACTCAGTCTTCTGAAGATTTCTGCTGTTGCTACAAATTATAACAGATATCAGGAGCCAAACAGACTCTGTAAGCTAGGACAAAACTGGATTGCTTTGGAGCCAGGGAGAGAACACCATTCAAGATCTTCCCAGAGCCTTCTATCAATACCTTTCATTAATACCCCATTTCTTTACAAAATAATACATGGATGACACTGATTTAAAAAAAAAAAAGATAGCCTATCCTTCAAGAATACTTCCCTCTCATCCCAGCCAGAGTTGGAATGTCGCTCCAGATCCAGGACCCTACCCCAGAGCAGTATTCTGGCTGATAGAGACCTATTCCATGTCAGAGAGCTGTTCTTCCTGTTTTTGCTTTCCATTATGTATCAGCCAAGGTCTTATACTGGCCCTGAAACTAGAGACCATGTGACTTTATCTTCCTTCAATATGGTATTCATTTTCACCATGAAAAAAAAAGTGGCTAATGGAAATCAGGCACTTAAGGTAATAAGGACCGAGTTTTGCCTTAGGGAAACACATAAGGGTTTGATTTTCCTGAATTCTCAAGATGATTCTGAGGTCAACAGCAAGCATGGGGCAGTGCAAATTCATGAGGTGAAGATCTCAACTCAAAACCTGGAGCTAGAGGTACACACTGGTTCAAACTGGGGCCTTCACACTCAGCTACCTCCTCAGCAGTTTTTATTTATTTTAATTTTGAGACACAGTCTCACTGAGTCACTAAATTGCTTAAGCTAGACTTCAACTTGCAATATTCTTTTTTTTATCTTTATTGGTACATTAAATATACACATCATGATTGCACTCCATAATGGGGATTTGTACCAGTATAAGACACAACTTAATTCTCGTTTTTTCCCATAGACCTACCCACCCTACCACCCCCCCCCCAACTTGCAATATTCTTGACCCAGCGTCCTGGAGAGCTAGGATTGGAGGCAGGTACCACCATATCCGGTTCCACACACTTAACTTACTATACTTTGGCCAGGAAACATCTGAAAACTCATGATGCTCTCCTGCATTAGGAGGGTTCTCAGAACCAGATCATAATTTCTCCTGGAGTTGCTGGCCACCTAGCACTCTCATTTCCTCCTGCATATTTAGAGATCTCTTTCCACTATTCACTTCCCTCGCTTTCGTATGTTCACCCCTTCCCTTTCTAATGGTTCTTTCTACTCTGCTCAATATGACAAGACTGCTCATCATTCAAGAAACAGTTCCTCAACCTTGCCTCACTTTTGCAGCCTCTCATTTCTTTCCAACTAAATTTTTCTTAATAAATAGTCTGTAGTCATTGTCTTCATTTCCTCTTCCTATACTTATCCCTTAACACACTGCAGTCTGGTTCTGGTTTTTGGGTAGGTTCTCCCTTACCCCTATTTGTACTTCAATTATAAAACTTGTCAACCTACTGTCCCCACCACTAGACCTAAGTACCTCACAGAAGGTGCTTCCCTTACTTATGTGTGTGGTCCCAGAGCTAGCACAGTGCTTGACTGATAGGAGGTGCTCAATAAACGAATTATGTCACAAACACTTACTGAACACCTACTAGGAACCAAGCACTATATCGGCTCTGTTAGAATCCACATATTTGAACCCTGAACCATCAGAACAATTTTATTCTGACAGAAACTCTCTCCCCTTAGTGAACCTCAAGTTAGTACATGTAATTAAGCCACACAGCCCCTGCTTTGTGAGTGGTCATACTCCTAAGAGTCATTCAAAACCTGCTGCATGAATGTCTGGTAGATGTCAGCAGACATAAAAGGACTAATTATGATAAGCTACTGTTGAAAAGGGCCACAGAGGGACCTGTTCTGGGGATGATAACTAACAGTGAGTACTTTCAGGCTTTTAGAGCTGTTTCCAAACAGAACCACACAACATTAATTTGTAACTTTATCCCAATATATCCAATAATTTTGCTACTCCTGTTTGTAACCTCTCCCTTTTCTTTATCTTCAACTTCTTTCCCCTCTCTCTAGGCTTCTCCACCTCTAGATAAGTATGTAAATCTTTTCTGGTCACAATAAGAAGAAATATGGTAGGGCTGAAGCTACCATTGCTAGTAGAGAGCTTGCTTAGCATGTGAAAGGCTCTGGGTTCCATCTCTAGCACTACAAAATTTTTATTTAGTACTCAAGATTAAACTGAGGGTCTCAGCCCCAAACTACATCCTTGCCCATCCTCTTAATTTTAAAACACAGTCTTCCTAGGTTGCTAAGTTTTCCAGGCTGAGCTAGAACTTGTAATCCTCCTGCCTTAGTATCCAAAATACTAGGATTACAGACATGCACTAATTCACTTGGCTAAAAATATTTTTAAATCGGAAGAAGTACCTGAATTAGAAACAGTCTCTTGACACCAAAGTACTACTTTCCTAATATCTTCCAAGAGTACTTTATGCTTGCCAACTCCATTTCATTCTTCCCAAACAAAATGGTCAGAAAGGACAGGACACACAAGCACGGTGGTGTACTCCTGCAGTGCTAGCACTGGAGCCCATACTGGGCAACTTAACAACTTACTGAGGCTCTGTTTAAAAGGGCTAGAGCTGAGGATGTTGAAAGCGCTGGGTTCAGTCGCCAGTACCACCGCCACAAACACAAGGGACCAAAAATAGGACAGGATATAGGTTAGAATGGTCAGGAAAAACTTTCATGAAGGATTAAGGGCACAGGAGACAAGATATTTTATGAGCAAAGTACAGGAAATGGAAATGGATTGGGGGATAGGAGGTTTTTTCCTATTTAATCTGTTTGATTTTTAAAAGGAGCAGAGATTTATTTTGTTTTTAAATTGTGTTGTAAATTCCTTTGTTGAAATTCTAAAGCAAGTACCACATAGTATGACACACGGTTCAACAGACACAAAATGAAAATCAGTGTTCTCACTCTACCAGGTTTCCCTCTCTGCAGGCAATCACCACTAAAAGTTTCTGGTGAATATTTCTAGGGACACTGCATCTGTTTACAAATATTCACATATATGGAATCTGTATTCACTACCTTAGAAGATAACAGGAAGTGGTATGAGCAGGAGAATTTATTGGAATAGAGGAGGTGTTGGGGACTTAGGAAATATCATCTTCCCTCCAATGTAATCCAGTGTTATCTATACATTTATCTATTTCTTACCACCTCCCTAATCCACTAGCCTTCAGGCCTTCATTACTTCTCAACTGCAAAACTGGAATAATTGTTTAGTGTGGAGGAGTTGTTAAGTACATTAGTTAAAATCAGCAAGTACTCACCAAACATTTCTTTTTCCTTTCCCAATACCTCCTTTCTAACCTATCACCCTTAATCCATTTTCCATGTTACAAATTGATTCATCAAAATGTCGCAGAATTCATTAAAATGATGCCAAAATGTTTCTGTTTACCCTCTATTGATCTCAACATAAAAGTATCACAACATAAAATATATCTGAATTCTGAGGAAATACATTGAAAATTTTTACCTGAAAATTGAACATCCAACACAAAGGAAAACCATTTTAGTGGTTTTCTAAGTCTTTCTTCCATTTTCCATCTATAATGTAGTCATTACCCTCTTAGTAAACACAACAATGTTGAATTCTTTTTTCAATGTCTTGCAAATACATTGCCTTTCTAACCTAGGGTAATTTCACTGACACTTGAGAGTTAAGAAGGTATAAAATAAGCTTCCCTCTCAGATCACTCTCTCTCTCTCTCTCTCTCTCTCTCTCTCTCTCTCTCTCTCTCGTTGTTGTTGTTGTTTTTTTGTTTATTTGTTTTTTGAGATAAGGTCTCACTTTGTAGTTCAGGCTGGTCCTGAACTCAGCCTTGAACTCACAGCAATCCTCCTGCCTCTTCTTCCTGAGTGCTGGAATTGCATGCATGTGCCCCCACACCCAGCATTGTGGTATGTGGTTACTGGGGATCAAACTCAGAATCTTGAGCTTACTAGGTTGGCAGCAGAACCACTGAGCTAAATCTCCAGCCCTCTTTCTTTCTTTTCTTTTTGAGACAGTGTCAACTCTCACATTTCAGGCTGGTCTTGAAGACACTGTGTAATCCAATCTGGTCTCAAACACATTTCCACCTTCCTGCCCTGCAAGTGCGGAAAGTCTAGGACTGAGCCAGCATGTCTGGCTTAAATTTCTTTATTTTCCACTCAATTTATTTTGTACATATAATTTCAGTATAGTTTAATTTTTATCAAATATAACTATAATTTGCTTTCTTTTCATCAATAATGAATATTTCTCCATGTTGTTAACTATTTTTTAAAACTTTTTAGTGGTTTTCTAAGTCTTTCTTCCATTTTCCATCTATAATGTAGTCATTACCCTCTTAGTAAACACAACAATGTTGAATTCTTTTTTTGGTTTTTACAATAATGTTGCATTAAGGGGATATAAGTCATGTTAATTTATATCTCCTCAAAAGACACTGTTAGAAATTTTCAAGCCCTACAACATTCACACTGCTTGAGGTGTTGACACAGACCACCAAACTTCTTCAGTACAGAGTTAATCTACTATCAGTATGAAAGAATGACCACAATATCACACACTGACTAGGACAGACTTTTAAAATTTTTGTTTTATATTATGGTAGACAATAATAACTGGATGACACCTTAACTTTGAAGTGAGCTTTTGTGCTTCTGTGATATTTTACAGACCAAGGTGTGCGTTTGTAATCTCACACAATCTGGAAAAGTGAGGCATGACAATTTAGAGACCAGCCCAGGGAACTTAGTGATTTAGGAAGCTTTTGTTTCAAAGACAAACAAGATGGAGGATAGCTACCAATTTGATGATCATCCTTTCTATGCTCAAGAGAAGCCCTAGATAACTGAAGAGATGGAATGGGGGTAGGCCACCATACTTGTGAGAACTCAGAGCTCATTACTTCTCAAGAACAGAATAAGGCATTCATTATTTATAGGAAATCCTTTATGGAGCACAAAACAGAAAGAATAAAGGAAAGGAAGGATGGGGGCCTGGGATGTAGCTCAGTGGTTTGGGCACCTGCTTTGCAAGCACAAAGTCCCAAGGTTTGATCCCTAGTACCACGTGCCACAATGCAGGGTGTGGTGACTTGCTCCTGTAATCCCTGCACTTAGGAGGCAGAGGCAGGAGGATTGCTATGAGTTCCAGGCTCACCTGGGCTGCATAGTGAGCTCAAGGCCAGCCTCAATTACAAAGCCAGACCCAGTCTCAAAAATAAACAAACAACAACAATAACAACAAAAACAACAACAACAACAAAAAGAAAGGAAGAAAGGAAGAAAGAAAAGAAGGAAGGAAGGAAGAAAGAAAGGAAAGAAGAGAAAATAATCCGAGACTGATTGGATTTCTGGGAGGCTGACAGAGGACAGTCAGGACAACCACAAGTTCAAGTGCAGCCTGGACAACTTAGTGATTTAGGAAGCTCCTGATTCAAAACAAAACCAAAAAAGACCGGGAATGTAGATCAGTGTCAAGCCTGTGAAGACAATATCCAGCACCTCAAAATAAAGACTTAAAGATACCTCATTTAATATATCTTGTTGGTTCATTAATATTGAAATCATGGTCAACAGAGCTAGCAGTCATGCCTTGAGCTTAATCAACATATGCAGTTTCTCTGTAACACATATTAGGGCCTTCATAAGCTTCAAACACTAGCTAGCCCTACACTTCAATGACCTTGTTTAGGAAAATCAACAAAAAGATGGAAAATTGGCATGTGACAGGACCAGGAAGAGGTCGCATTTTGCATTGTGGTAGCTGAAACAAGAAAACAGCAGGAGCCAGGAGGAGTGACCCACCCCTGTCCTCTCGACACTCTGGGAAGCCGAGGCAGGGGGATCTCAGGTATGAGCTAAGCCCGTGCATGTCAGCAACGTGGTGAGATGCTGCTCGGAAAAAAATAAGAAAGGGTTAGCAGTGCAGCTCTGTGTGAAGGCCCTGTGTTCAGT
>PVIR01031163.1:0-19673 GCA_004026965.1 Petromus typicus | reverse complement strand
CCCCGGTAACCACATAACAATACTGGGTGTGGAGACTCACCCCAGCGGCAACCAGTACCACATACCAGTGCCGGGCGTGGTGGCTCACGCCTGTAATCCCAGCACTTGGGAGGCAGAGGCAGGAGGATTGCTGTGACGTGAGTTTGAGGCTGAGCTCAGGGCCAGCCTGAACCACAAAGCGAGACCCTGTCTCAAAAAAAAAAAAAAAAGAATATATAGTTGGGACACTATACTCTGCCCTGCAAGCACAGAGACATGAGTTCAATCCTTGGTACTGCAAAAAAAAAAAAAAAAATTAAGATTATCTTTATTTAAAAACAAGAATATACAGCTGAGCATGGTGGCAAATGACAATAAACTCAGCACTTCAAAGCATGAAGTAGGAGGATTGCCTCACGTTTCCTTGGCTTCTTAATAAGTTGACATTACCTATATTTATGAATTCAATAAGTTACTACTGAATCTGTATAGTTTTTGTTACCTTAATGATTCATCCAAGCTCCTGGGACAGATTTAGGCAAAGAAAAGCCATGTTTTTAAGAGTTTTCTTAATGCATCTGTTAAGAGAATCAACCCATGTTCTGTGTGTCCTTTTCAGAACAACTTCTTAAAATCATACTGCCTGAAAACCTGACTCATAAAAAAGCACATTCAGTGTGACCTGTAGAGAAACTCAAGTTAAGCGGTCTTAAGTGGTTATTCGGGCAGTGAAAGAGAGCTTTGTGAAATTAGAGAGGGTGTTTTTTATCTTCTTTGATTCTCTACAGCATTTAATTTTTCTTTTTTGGTGTTTTGAGACAAGGTCTAGTGTATTTCTGATTGGTCTTGAACTCAACTATGTATGTAGCCTAAACTGATTTTGAACTCAGTTTTCCTGTCTCAGCCTCCTGAGTACTGGGACTACAGGTGTGTGCCACCACGTCTAGCAATAATCATTTATTTAGCAAACGTGTCTCAGTATATATCAAGCAGTGATAGACCCTGGGGATATGAAACTAAACTAGACAGAATAGTCAAGTAGTTACTTAGAAGAGTAGTCAAGCAATTATAATATGAAAAGAATTCAAAGATTTGTGAATTGAGAAAGGTGCACTTTTGTTTAATCAGGTCTTGAAACCGATCTGTCTCTGACTTTATTTTGGAGTACTATATTAATGACACTTTTGCCTCATTCTCTAATTCTGCATGCTGTCTAAGGTTCAGATTTTAACCCTGTTTACTTTTCCTCAGGTCTCATTCACTTACTAAATTCATGAAGTTCGTAGTAGGGTAGTCTAAGCATGGATGGTGCCAAAAAGTGTCCTCTGTCTGACCGCAGAATTCCCAGATCACATGAAAAGGCACTCTAGAATTGTGTCTGAATAAATTGGGACATACATTCAGATAACTGGACTTCAACTTTGGAGTCAAATTAGGCATGGTTACAGTGTATTGTGTTCATGAGTTAGGTGGAACTTTTGAACCAATTTAGATACATTGTGCTCTTAAGCTGCTTTCAAGACATTTATTTGTGAATGCCATAATGCCCTAAACATAAAAAGTACCATCTCTTCACATCCCTTACCCACATCCTCAAGTTCATGAGTAGTGCCTGTATTTTTTAGTTTCCTACCTTTAAGACCATAATAATCTTGAATTCCTTACCTTTATGGGTCATAAACTTGTGCGGCACCCATTTGTAATCCCTACTACTCCGAGCTTTCACTGCCTGGATTGTTTTGTTAGTCTTCCTGAGTCCCTGCTTCTCTGTTGTCTCCAAGAGCTTCTATATTGCTACATACAAAAACAGAATCGTTACCTTTTTGCATCCATATTGATGGTTTTCAGTGCGGAATCCGATAGGTATTCCAGCCTCTCCAGACCGCCCTATGTTTCATTCAACATATGCAGAAAATGCTAATGGATCTGTTAGCCGGTTTGGTCCCTCCCTGCGGGCTACAATACCAAAAGAGTCTTGCAGCGCCAAGAGTAATAGCTGTCTCGCTCCAGAAGTCCCTTTTCCAGGGAGTCCTTGGTGTCCACTGCAGTGTCCCACCACGTACCTGCAGCCTTAATTCAGCCAACATTGTGGAGATCCGGGTTATTGCTGGGCTCCAGTGCGTCGCTCACCGCCCTTTACTTTTACTTTCTCAACAAAGTGGATTCCACCTAGAGGCCCTGGTGCTAGGGGTGCCTCTTCTGCTTCCATAGCTATAAAATAAGTCGAATTAGTCTTTTTCCCCTTTCACTGGCTTTTCCTGAAGCCTGATTCACGTGAATAAATACACTGGTCTAGGAGTGACCCTCAGCGTCAGGTCTGCGCAACCACACGGCAGGTGAGGAAGGCTGGATTAAAAACTAGTCCTATCACATTTGGGAAATTCACTGTAGCCTGTCAGCGTGCGGAGGGGCCAGACCTAGTTTGACCCTTGGCAGCCGCCGTCCACGGCGCTTCGGAGCCCTAGCTAAGGCTGTGGTGGCTTGGAAGGTGGGCTCGTCCCGGTTGGGGTTTAGGTGTAAGGCCCTGTGGGCGCCTGTGCCGCCGCCTCCCTCTGCGCACCGCCGGTGGGGCGTTGCTAGCTGCCGGCCTGGCGCACTGGGGCTGCACCGCCAACTGTCGCGCCCGCGCCTGGTCCTGGCGGCCGTGAGTAGAAGTCTGAGCGGAGAATTCAGGCCCAGTCCCCAAGCCCTAGACTGCCAACCAGGTAACCTAACACTCTGTGGGGACCACTGGGGATTCGAAAAGTGTTGATGGGGTGGCCAGTTGCCTGGCCTGGCCAGGTGTCTTCTCAAAAGTACGAGAATAGCAGTAGTACACAATATGTACAGCTACTGAGAGAAGTACTGAGAAATGGAAGTGAAATGCACAATTGCTATTTGCAGCTCCTGCTTCTGTATTAGATCTCTCCTAAGAAATGTGAAAATGGCTGTGCCCACCAGGTGGCACTGGAGACTGCATAGTTGGTCAGAGGTTTAAGTGCTCACTAGCATTGGACGGGCAGTAGTGTTGGCAGTTGGCAGTAATTTACATATTAGTACAAGAAACCAAAATTGTAAATATAAATATATATAAATTGCTAAGCAAAAAAATTGAGGGTTTTTTGGTTTTTGTTTTTGTTTTTTTGAATGGGTCATCTCTGAAGAAGTCAGACCCTGAGCCCAGAAAGATGGATTAAAGTCAGGCACACAGAATGAAATGAAGAGTATTCAGGGGGTAGGGAATGCAATTAGCAAAAGCTCTACCGTAGAAGAAATGAGTAAGGAGAAAAGTAGTAAGAGATGAAGTTGAAATGGTAGGCTGAGCTTGAATTTTATTCTACATGTGATAGATCATTGAAAGATTTTGCTCATAAGATGCCACAATCTGGTTTTTGGTTTGTTTGGGTTTTTTGTTTTTGTTTTTGTTTCGTTTTGTTTTATTTAGGTTTTTTGAGACAGGGTCTCGCTTTTGTGGTTCAGGCTGGCCCTGAGCTCAGCCTCCAACTCACATCACAGCAATCCTCCTGCCTCTGCCTCCCCAGTGCTGGGATTACAGGCGTGAGCCACCACACCCGGCACTGTGGTATGTGGTACTGATTGCTGCTGGGGTGAGTCTCCATATTGTTATGTGGTTAACCAGGGATCGAACCCGGGTCCTCGCGCTTGCAAGACAGGTGCTGGAACCACTGAGCTATATCCCTGGCCCACTTAGGGTTATCCTTTGAGAAGGAGAGAAACTGTATACTCAATTCTTTTCTTCTTCCTCTTCACTCTCTAACCCATTTATACCTGCTTACATTGCTGTTCATACTCTGCTTCTTAACTTTTTCTTATACCTAGGAACATCTGCCCAGCAGCTAGATGCCTCCTTTGGCACAAATGGCACTTTGGAAATCTACGAGGTTGATTTCAGGGATCCTTCTCTGGACTTGAAACACAAAGGAGTTCTTTCTGCCTCAAGCAGGTACTCTGGACTGTTGATGGGTATGCAGGGCAAAGCCTGTTGAAGATATTGATGAGGAATCCTGGGAATAGCTTGGGAGCCAAGTGAGAGAAGAAGCTCCATCAAGTAGGAAACAAGTTAATTTTGCGGGTATTTTGCCTGAGGATTTAAAAATTAACCCTTCCACATTTCCACTGCTACTGGTCAGCTGCAGTAGCAATAGTGTGATGCTGACTGTGTAACAGAGTACATATTTGTACTTGATCTCCCTTTACACTAGGGATGTTGCCTTGGGCCTCCTTTGGTTCTTCAATTTGTGTAAAGGGGATGTAACAACCTTACACAGTACCACCCTTTTCTTCCAACAAAGAGGAGAACAAGTGATCCTTTCCTCACTGCTCTTGGGCATATTTGGGTGCTGCTGGATTTCATGGCTCTGACAGGCTGAGTATTCATTGATTTCGGTGCAGTACTGTGTTACAGCTATGAGGAGATCATTGTTCATTCTCTTTCTTGTTAGCAGAAAATGGTCATAGGTCTTGATAGGACAGGTGCTGTTGTTTAGTGAACATTGTATGGATGCCAGACACTATGATAAAGGCCCTGTATATTTTATTCCTTCCTCAAAATAAGCCAAAATGACATAGACCATTATTTCCATTTTATATAGGAGGGAACTGAAACTCTGAGTCCAGAACTTCCGTCGTTCCATTATCCCACTGCCTTTTGAAAGATTTTTTTTTTTTTTTTGAGACAGGGTCTCGCTTTGTAGTTCAGGCTGGCCTTGAGCTCAGTCTCAAACTCACATCACAGCAATCCTCCTGCCTCTGCCACCCGAGTGCTGGGATTACAGGCGTGAGCCACCACGTCTGGCACTGTGGTATGTGGTGCTGGTTGCTGCTGGGTGTGGGTCTCCACATCCAGTATGGTATGTGGTTGCCGGGGAATCGAACCCAGGTCTTTGCGCTTGCAAGACAGGCACCGGAACCACTGAGCTAAATCCCTGGCCCTAGGCGGCATTATTTTAAAATGTAAAATGCTCAGGCTTTGCAGTAAGATTGGCTTGACTTTGAACCCTGACTCTGTCACTTCATACCTTCAAAATGAGGATGAAATTAGTAGTTCTGCATGTAAAAGTATTTGTAATTTCTCTGAGCTATAGTTTCCTTAGATGACAGTGAAGATAATAGTAATATTTCAAAGAGTTACTGATATTAAATCAGCTCGTACGTGAAAAACACTCAGAACAGTGCCTGGTACATAATGAGTTACTATTGGCAGGAAGTTTAGGTTGTTCTTATTACCTGTTTGACTTATGAAGGTTATGTGAAGGAGTGATCACAGGTCCCCTGTAACCCCAATGTTAAATTTATTTTTCAATTTCAATTGTGATCATAATGTGTATATAAAATGTACTAAGAAAATCAGTTAAAAAATTTTTTTAGGACCGGGGATTTAGCTGAGTGGTTCTGGTGCCTGTCTTGCAAGTGCAAGGGCCCGGGTTCGATCCCCGTAACCATATACCATACTAGGTGCGGAGACTCACACCCAGCAGCAGTCAGCACCACATACTACAGTGCTGGGCGTGGTGGTTCACACCTGTAATCCCAGCACTCGGGAAGCAGAGGCAGGAAGATTGCTGTGATGTGAGTTTGAGGCTGAGCTCAGGGCCAGCCTGAACTACAAAGCGAGACCCTGTCTCAAAAAAAAAATTTTTTTTTAAAAAAACACTCCCACACAACTCAGAGATAGTGGCTTCCTGGCTTCTTGTTACCATAGTTAGTCTTTCAGGAAAAGACAGGACCAGACAGAGGAGACCTACCTTTCTGCCAGGGAAATGAAAAAGACAAGCAAGTCCCAGCGGGGTGGGGATACCTACATGGTGGCAGAGGGTGACAAAGATACCTGTCCTCAGTGACATAGACCTAAGATCGTGCTGATGCCAGTTACCCCTCTTTGTAGGTTTCACAAGCTGATTTGGGGGAGCTTTGACAGTGGGCTTCTGGAAAGCTCCGGGGTTATTGCGGGCAGCGGGGATAACGGCCTGCTTACTCTATACAACGTGACTCACATCCTGTCTTCAGGAAAGGAGCCTGTGAGTGTCCAGAAACGGAAACACGCCAGGGCTGTGAGATGCCTCGACTTCAGTCCCTTCCAGGTTCTACATTTTAGTTGATCAAATACAGCGAAGCAGTGGAGCAGCAGGCCCGAATGGAAGCATTCACTTGTAGCCTGTGAGCTTTGGCCAAATGTGGGCCTCTTTACCTGCTTCCTGTCACGTCTTTCTGGGTAGTACCTCAAATGCCTTTTATTCATACAGGGAAACCTCCTGGCTCAGGGACCAGTGATTCTGAAATCTTCATTTGGGGTTTGAGTAACTTGAGTGTACCAATGACTCCCGGATCCAAGTTACAGGTGAGGACTACTGCCCTTCCCTCAACTTGGGCTCCTGCTTAAGGTATGTAGCTGATTTTCCCAGGCAAAGTTTTGAATTCTGAAGCCTGCTAGAGCACAAGAGATTTCACGCTTTACCACTGGAGGGCAGTAACACTTCACAGACTAATATGCTTCTGACATGATGAAAAATGGGACAGAAGGTATGGCTGAGGCTGTGTTTGGAATGGTTGGTTTGTGGTCCTTAGCTGTTCTACATTTCTGCAAGAGAAATAAAAGACACTTAGAAAGGGATGGGATGCTCTTACACAGTGTAGGTTGGCCAAGGTTGGTTGTGGCCCTGAGCTTGGTGGAGACCGTGGACGCACCCTTGATCTCGGTGTGGAAAGGGTCATTGTTGTCTCTGAGGGTGTCTTCTATGCATTTGGGGTCTGGTGTGTCTTCTGAGTATGACTTTTTGTCTGTCTAACTGGGCCTTTTTTTTCTTGGCTTTTTGTGAGGTAGGCTAGTTATGAATTTGATAGTACCTCATACCCTGAAAATGACATTGGTTTTCCCTTCTGTCTCACATCACCTGGGTATCTTGGGTATTTAAGCTTCCCCCGCTCTTTCTCCTTCCTCCTATCCCTCTGTCTTTATCCTAAACAAGAAAGAGGGGTGTTTTTAAATCTCGATTGATCTCAGGAGAACTTTGGGATGTGGAAAATCTAGGCATGCCTGCCTTTTCCCCCATTTCTATACCAGGATTATAGAGGTTCTTCCTGGGAAAATCTAGCCCTACCTCCCTAAGACTGTTTTATTGTGGGAATCCGCATGTGTCTTCTTGAGTTTGTTGTGAGGTTGGGAGGAATGGAATATCAGCTGGTGCCACTTGGTCCATGAGCTGACCAGTTGTCCTCCCCACAGTCCTGTCCCTGCAGCCCTCAGAAGACATCAGCGCACTCTCCTGGAACCGGCAAGTCCAGCACGTCCTGTCTTCTGCTCGCCCCAGTGGCATGGCAGTTATATGGGGTCTCAGGAAGAGTGAGCCTATCATCAAAGTCAGCGACCACTGCAGCAGGGTGAGGCATGGAAACCTGAGCATGTGCTGGGCTCTGCTTTCTCTCTTCTACTGCGCTGTTAGAGCTGCTCTGCCTCAGACCAGGGTTCCATTTCTAACTTTTGGACATGTGGATTCAGCCTCTTAGTAGACTTCCTGTTAAGACTGATGACTGTGGTATTTCCAATCATGTTGAAGAGACACAAAACTTGCCCTCAGAGTGGTCCCCTTCTAGCTGGGAAGAAAAGGTTAACGGATGAGTCATAGTCCATCACCCACTGGGATCTGTTTGTTTATAGGTGCATTGCTCGGGCCTGGCCTGGCACCCAGATGTAGCCACTCAATTAGTGTTGTGCTCAGAGGATGATCATCTTCCAGTGATTCAGTTGTGGGACTTGTACTTTGCCTCCTCACCTTTGAAGGTGCTAGACAACCACAGCGGGTAGCGTCTCAAAACCCACTCACATCTTTGTATAAGTAACCTAGATAGGAGGCAATGAATGCCTTACTCCAGCTACTAAGCATTCTGACTTCCAGGCCACAGCAGTGAACATGTGGCCAGTGCTAGCTCCACCACTAAGCAAGATGTGTTCATTGAGATATGAAGTTGTGGAGAAGAGCCTGGGATTCCACCTATTGTCAGAGAGTAGGAATGGAATTGTGAGAAGTATCTGAGCCCAGGTTTCATCCCTGTATTATTTAGTTTGTCATCAATATCACAAAATACCTGAGTCAATACTTAAAAGACAGAAGGTTTGGGCTGGGGTTTTAGCTCAGTGGTTCTGGTGCCCATCTTGCAAGTACAAGGGCCCAGGTTCGATGCCCTGGTAACCACACAAAACAATAGTAGGTATGAAGACTCACACCCACTAGCAATCAGTACCACATACCACAGTGCCAGGCATAGTGGCTCATGCCTGTAATCCCAGAACTTGGGAGGCAGAGGCAAGAGGGTTGCTGTGAGTTTGAGGCTGAGTTTAGGATCAGCCTGAACTACAAAGTGAGACCCTTGTCTCAGAAAAAAAGAGAAAGAGAAGGTTTATTTGAGCTCATAGTTTTGGAGGTTTCAATTCATGATTTACTAATCTCATTGCTTTCAGGCCTGTGGGGAGGCAGCACACTATGACTAGAGCTTGTGGCAGAACAAAACAATTTACCTTGTGGCCAGGGAATGAGAAAAAATGAAGAAAAGCCGGGGTCCCAGGCTTCTTCAGGTACACTCACCAATCCAGAGGCTTCTCAGCTGGCCCAGCTCTTAAAGGTTTCACTGCTTTCCAGCAGTGCCCTTCTGGGGACCACGTCTATAACACAAAGACCTTGGGGAGGACACTTGAGACCTAGAGTGCAGCAGTCCTCATGGGAGCACCCCAGGCTCTGATCTGAGGGGAATGTGCATTTGACTGAGTGACGAGGTAGCCTCTTCCAAGACTTCTGCAGAGCAGCTCGGCTCCTGTAGTCTGTCTGTCTAGCTGTAGTTCTTAGGCTATTCTTTTGACAAAAGAGCCATGTTGCCTGTATAGCTTCTTGGGGCTTTTGATGGTTGAGTCTTCACTAAAAACAGCATAGAGATGAGTGTTAGTGTGCATCCTGCAGACTCATGGTCCTGCCCTAATTGTGAAAAGTAGGCCTTCTGGCAGTGGCCTGTGGAGGCAGAGTGGTGCAGTGCCCTGGAGTTTTAGTTTGGTTCTGGCTGTGGAGCTCTTAAAGTTAATTTTTTTAAAGCCTCACTTTCTTCTTTTGTAATGACATCAGACCACTCATTGGGCACTAAGATTTATCTGAGGTATATAAGGTACTTCATTAGACTGAGCGTTTAGCAAATGTTAGTTGCTTTTTTTTTTTTTAATTATCTTTATTGGTACATTAAATATACACATCATGATTGCACTCCATAATGGGGATTAAATGTTAGTTGCTTTTTCTCTTCCTTCTTAGGGGGATCTTGTCAATATCATGGAACCAGGCTGATGCTGACCTCTTACTCAGCAGTGCCAAGGACAACCAGATCTTGTGCTGGAACCTGGGAAGCAGTGAGGTAGAGTGACCATTCTGCAGGCCCAGTGGCATGAAGATGAGATGACAGAGGGACCATAGCTCTGTGTTTGGGTTGCCTGACTGAAGGCAGGGTGTCCTGGACTCTGTGATCCCTAATGATTCTGTTCCCTCGGGTGGTGTATAAGCTACCTACACAGAGCAGCTGGTGTTTTGATGTGCAGTGGTGCCCTCGGGACCCTTCAGTGTCCTCTGCTGCCTCCTTTGACGGCTGAATCAGTTTGTACTCTGTGATGGGTTCGAACTGCGAAGTCCAGCACAGGAGACAGGCTAATAAGGTTAGAAGAGCTCAGGGTAAGGTGCTGGAGGGAAAGGGCGACCTGTGTTCTAGGAGAGAGAGGAGGACACATGGCCTGGGAAGAAGTGTGGGCAATGGGGAGACCAGAGCCCTGGGCTTTGGTGGACTGTCAGTTCTTTTGGAGGATACAATTTCTAACACAATGTGAAGGAGACCTTCTCCTTGATTATTTTACTGGATACTCCCTGAGGTATTTCAGGAATATTGGGCCTCTTGGCTTAGTCCATTATCACAGGGTCATAGACTATTTTTCCCCCATCTTGGCTGTGGTCCTTGTAGACTTTGAATGGGATAGGCTTTCTAGAAGCCTACTGCATGAGAGTACCACCCTCACTCCCAGTTCTTTCTCTGTCATCTAGAATGTGGGAATCTGGCCTTTCTGGGTCTTAAAGATTCCTCAAAAACTGGGATTTCTAGGTGGAGTTTCTTGCAAAGCTGCCACTTCAAGCTGTTGATGCAGCTGTTCTTTCGCCACAGATTTCCTCCTCTTTCAGCAAAGGCCAGCCTCTCCCACCATTGCAGGTGCCAGAGCAGGTGGCTCAAGCATCATGGGTACCTCCCCTGAAAAAGCCCCCCAGGTGGATTCGAAGGCCAGAAGATGTTTCCATTGCTATAAGCATCAAGGGTGTGTGTTGGGATTTTGGGTATGAAGCCACCTGTGTACTTAGTAAAAAACTAGGTTCCATGAGAGATCCGTTCCACTGCCTTTGCCTTGGGTTAGGGCCTACTGTACCTGGCAAGCAGTGCTCTAGCTTATCTGTCTTCCATCTTGCCCATCCTGCATCCTACCCATTGTGCCAGGCCTGTCTTAAATGGATCAATTAGTTTACACCTCTCTACTGTGGGTAATGTCCCAAGATTCTCCTTGAGCTTTTTCTAACCCTTACATGATTTGACTGGTGGCAAGGAGTTCAAAGAAGGGGGAAAAAAATGTAGATTTTATCCTTTTATTCCATACTCAGAGAGCAACCTGGACTCCCCATTGCTTTGTAGACTCAAGGCTGAATGTACACAGGGCTCCATTTACCTTTCCAGTTCTGATTCACAATTTATTCTCATATGTTCACTACATTCCAGTTACATGTGATCCTTTCATTCCATTAAAACTCCTCAGCTGTCTTGACTATGCTTGTACCCTACCCTCATTGAATTCTGCTATGACTTTTCCATTTGCATACCATCTCCATGATGCTCGTCTTTAACCCTATCAAATTAACTTTCCTGCCAGGTGTGGTGATACATGCCTGTAGTCCCAGCACTCAGGAGGTTGAGGCAGGATGATTGCCATGAGTTCAAGGCCAGCCTGGGCTACATAGAGAGTTCAAAGCCAGCCTAAACTACAAAGTGAGACCTTCTCTCAAACAGCAACAACAAAAAACCAAAATTATCCTTTCTCTTTCCACGATTTATAGTCCTGTAATAAAGGTAAGGCTAACACACACAAGAGGAAATGAGGTTAAGAGAAAAAACAGCAGAGCTTCCTGTGCATCTCCCAACAAATAGGAGACACATCCCTCTTTTGTACCATTTATACTGTGCTTTTGTTATCCCTCTATGACTACAGTCCCCAAATATGTATTGAGCTTCTCATGGCAGAGAAAGTTTCGTGTCAAATTTTGCAACCCTAGGCTGTAGTATGCTGCCTGGCACCTAATTATAGCAATCAATAAATGCTTAATAGGGTTATTCATTTAACAGATATTCCCTGGCTATATTTGAGAGTGGCATTTATAGTGAAATCTGTAAAACTAAGAATGAGACAAGTTAAAAAGAAGGCAGTGTAGTCAGAGAGCTACAGAAAAGTGAAAAGGCCAATTTCTTATCAAAATTCCATTGTTTATGGGCAGGCTCACCTTGAGCAAGACATTTAACCCCTCAGAACCTCAGTGTTCTTGTAGATAAAGCAGGGATAGTGAGTAATATTTGCCCAGTTTCTGTTAATGATCTGTCATGAACCTCAGATGAAAATAGATGTGAGCTCTTTGTAAAACTGTCCATATAAATCAGAAGCTGGGGTGGTTTTATGAAGTACCAAGACATAGTATGGATTTTGTGCTGTAAGATCCAGAGATTAAGTAATTCTGATTGAATTCCATTGAGGAAAAGTGAGTCTTAGGAAAGGAAATAGTAAAGTAGTAGTTTTTAGCCTGGCCTACTCCCTGGAATAATCTGAAGATTTAAAAAATCATACTGGGGCCGGCATCTGCCTGCCAAACACAAGGTCCCGAATTTGATCCCCAATAACCACCTACCACAGTGCAGGGTAGGGTTATTCACGCCTGTCATTCCAGCATTCGGAAGGCAGAGACAGGAGGATTGCCATGAATTTGAGGTTTGCCTGCACTACCTAGTAAGTTCAGAGCCACCCTGAACTACAAAGTGAGACCCTGTGTCAAATAAAATAAAATAACCATAAAATATAAAAACAAAAAAGTCATGGTGCTTGTTTCTGCACTGTCCAGACTTTGTGATTGATCACCTGGGTATGTCTGGTGTCCTGGTCTCTAGGAGAGGTTTGACTATGCCCGTGGCTGACAGCTGCGCAGGAAATTCAGGCTCCTCCTTGTGTCAGATGCTTTCAGAAAGTCTCAGATTTGGTATGAAGGGTGCAGAGATTAGGGTGTCACAGGGCAGAAATCACTGAACGTTTTAGGGATTTGGAACAGTCACATAATGAGCAAGGACACAGGTACAGGGAAAGACAGATTTGGGTGACTTTGTAAGGTTTTGTGCATTTAAGATTTTTAGGTAGATGAATGTAAGTGCTCTCCTATAGCTTGTGAATCTATTCAGAGATCCTACATAGCAGATGACTGGGATTTAGGTTGGAAAAGGGAAAGAAAAGAAAACAAAGGCTAGGGCCAGGGATTTAGCTCAGTGGTTCCAGGGCCTGCCTTGCAAGTGCAAGGGCCAGGGTTCGACCTGGTAACCACATAAAACAACGCTGGGTATGGAGACTCACACCCACCAGCAATCAGAACCACACACCACAGTGCCGGGCATGGTGGCTCACCCTTGTAATCCCAGCACTCAGGAGGCAGAGGCAGGTTGTGAATTCAAGGCTAAGCTCAGGGCCAGGCTGAACTGCAAAAGCAAGACCCTGTTTAAAAGAAAAAAAAAAGGAAAACAAAGGCTTGTAAACTCTTCTAGTGATCTAGGTGTGCTAACAGTGGGAATGGGAAGGGAGGGATGTTGAAAACATGAGATATTTGACAAGCACTGACCCAGTAAACAGAGTTTTTGCTTGGCTAGAGTGAGGTGAGGTGAGGTGATAATGCTGAGGACAAGTGCTGAGGAAAGTGGTGGCTCTGGCACGGGAGGGGAAGAGAGAAGTCCTCCATGGTGACACTTAAAGGTAGTGGTACTGAGAATGCAGAAATGGGTTTGGTAGGAGACACAGTCTCTATTCAATTTCTGATCTTATCCAGCCCCACTGCCTGTCTTTCTCTTTTTTGTTTCTTTTGTTTTTGTTTTTGTTTTTGTTTTTTTGAGAGAAGGTCTCACTTTTATAGTCCATGCTGGCTCTGAGCTCAGCCTTGAACTCACAGCATTCCTCTTGCCTCTGCCTCCCAAGTGCTGGGATTACAGGCATGAGCCACCACACTCAGCCCTGTGGTATGTGGTTCTGATTGCTGGTGGGCATGAGTCTTCAGGCCCAGCATTGTTGTGTTATATGTGGTTACCGGAATCAAACCTAGGCCCTCGCACTTGCAAGGCAGGCACCGGAACCACTGAACTAAATCCCCAGCCCCCTAATATTTCTCTTTTTTAATTGAATTCCAGCGTAGTGTGGAAAAGGGTATTTACATTCACATAATGGAGACTTTTCTTTATTTTCTGGTTCCTTAGGTGACTTTAGAACAAGACTCCAGAATGAATTTCCTAAAGCTTTTAGGGTACGATAAAGATGAACTTCAAAAAAAGGTAAGCTGCTTTTCATATCTGACACATGGACTTGCTGCAGTGAACAAGAGCATTCTCTGGAAACTATTTCAGAGCAACTCTCCCTGGCCTACTTAATGCATGTATGAGCCTTATACCTCCTAGGGCTAGACCTTTTCCTAGGGAAGTAGGTGAGGGATCTTAGAGAGTTTAGTTGGTGGGATGTGGAGATGGGAAGACAGCATAGATTTATTTGGGCTTATGTTGGAAGGGTGGCACTCAGAGATCTTCCCCTGCAGGTGGCTCAGCAGCTGAAGAATGACTTGAGCTCTGTGGAGAACCCTCAGCCCCTGGAAGATGACTTCAACAACAAAAGAGGACAGGCCTTCTGTAGTCAGGTATAGTGAGAGCCCAGGCAGCCTGGAATAGTGTGGGAGACCTATCTTGTTGGCTTACCTTCTCAGTAAGCGCTCAACTTATATAGAAGGCTTCAAACCCCTCACTCTCTTGGAACCAGAGTAAGACAGAGTCTATAAACTTTTGGCTGCTTGTGACACTAGTAGATATGATATACCTGTCAAAAGAAATGACGGGTCAGCTGGTGACAAGACTATGGGATTGTAGAGAAGAACTCAGAAGGAGGACAAGGTCTTTCCCCGGGGTCTGAGAAGACACAGGGTCTGTGCTTCAGAGGGAGTAAAGTTTGTCTACAGTGGAGCTGTGTCTGCACCATGAACTAAGGTCTTTCTGAAATCTTACCTGGTGATTAGTTGTACCCATTAAGAGCTAGATAGTAGAGCTGAGGTGGTGGTGGTGGCAGTGAGGAGGTAACGAACTAGCTGTCTTTATGCTGGATCATTTCCTACATAGTCACATCTACATTCCTTTGCAGGCCTCCAAGAATACCACAGAGGAAGCCTCTGCATCCTCTGCTTTCTCTGATGAGTTTGCCCCTCAGAATATGACTCCATGGGGGATCCCCACCGCAGAAGGTCCATGTCCCCTAAGTGAGGGAACCTGTCTTCATGGGAGCAGGTGGTCCCAGACTTCTTGGACTTGGGATGTTCCCACTTTTCTTCTGCCTGCCTCCCACCATCTCAAATACCAATCAACGCTCTCTTTTGTATAGATTTTCATCCGTGGGACCACTCTATAGAAGGCGGGTACCAGATCATTTTTTCTATCCTATGTCTCCATGTGACTGCCATGCTGAACAGATATGTGTTATACCTGTGATCTCACCATGAGTTGCCTCCTTGTCATGAGTCCTGTTTTTAAAGAGTTACTGCTGCACTTTGTGACCACAGAACACCCGCCACGTTTTATTGTCAAGGCATGAAACTTGATGGTTTAGTTTGGAACAGAGGCTGAGTTATATAGAGGGTCAGCAGGGACAGTAAGTGAGAGTCTGAGGGCAGGCTAATACAGAGGGGCTGCATTTGCCCATAGACACAGATGGAATCCTGAGCCAGGCCCTGCTGCTGGGGGAACTGGGCCCTGCTGTGGAGCTATGTCTGAAGGAAGAGCGTTTTGCTGATGCTCTCATTCTGGCTCAGGCTGGGGGGACAGATCTGCTGCAATGGACACAGGAGCACTACTTTGCCAAGAGGAGAACCAAAATCTCCTTGGTAACTGCCCATCTTGCAGAGGAGTGGGGTGGGGATTACTTGGGCCTTGCCAGGTGGAGGCCCACACTTTGGTACTGGTATTAATCTATCTCCCTCTTTCTACTCTAACCACTCCTCCCTCATTGCTAGCCCTACTCAGCGGTTTAATGGGAGATCTGCTTATGAGGAACTTCCTTAGTATATCCCTATGAGTGACTCTTGCTACATTTACTGAATGGATAGCTGAAGTTCTCCTTCTTTCTTGGCCTATGACCGCTTCTTGCCTGTGTTGTACAGAAGAATTAGAAGGAACTTGTGTATACCTGCAGCCTGAACAACTGGAGAGAGGCACTAGCCTTGCTACTGACATACTCAGAGCCAGAGAAATTTCCTGAGCTCTGTGGTAGATGTGGCCTCACACCTTGGGATGGAATGACATGCCTCCAGCATGTAGTCTGTGGACACTCTAAGGAGAAGGCAAAGGGAAGTCTGAGCCCCAGGAGGCCAGGCCATGCTATCAGAGCTAGAATCTGCTTAGTTGGGAGAGGAGGACTGCAGTGTATGCTTCCACTTCCAGTAGCGATCATTTATTATGCTATTTTACTTTTCTACATCACATCAAGGTGCAAAAGCTTTGTCCTTCACTGTTACTTCTTGTCCTGTAGTTCATGGTATCCCACTTGTCTCCAAACAGGAGAAAGAGTAGTGGTTTAGGGAATCTGTGCCACTAATGAAGTTTGCATCTCTCTACAGACATACTAGGAACTCGCATGGAACAGGAGAGCAGCAGGGCACTAACTCCTGAACCCAGACTCTGTCATGTATGTTCAGGGAATGTGGAGCAGCTGATAGAGGGCTGGGCAGGATATCACCAGGCCTCAACTCCCATGGCTCTGCAGGTATCTCTTCTCTGTAGGTCTGGCCCCTTCATACTAGCCTCCTGTGAAGAGTTAGTGGTATAGGCATGCAGAGATATCAGATGTGAGTCTTCAGGTCAGAGGCTGGAGTCAAGGTGTCAGGCAGGAACAGAAGGTCTTTAGCATTTGAGATCTTCTCCCAAGAGTGAAATGTTACCTGCTTCCCTCAGCAGAGACTGAGTAGCAAGTGCTTGCGCACTACCTTTGTCAGTTTTTCCCATTTCATATTTAGCTGTAGAAGTTCATGCAATAGTTGAGTAGTTATGAGACCAGCTTTTCTATTAGCTTCTGAGAAAGGTTCTTTGGATTTAAACTGTGCCAGGTACCCTGGGTGCCCAGGGAAGCTGGGAGTCGCAGACTGGTTAAGAAACAAAAGTCACACATGAGACAGAAGAGAGTCTGTGGCTGCTCATGTACCAACAGGAAAGGTAGAGAAAACAAAAAGAGGAGGCAGAGGGGCCGGGGAGTTAGCTCAGTGGTTCCGGCGCCTGTCTTGCAAGCGCAAGGGCCAGGGTTCGATTCCCCAGTAACCACATAACAATACTGAGCATGGAGACTCACACCCAGCAGCAACCAGTATCACATACCACAGTGCCGGGCGTGGTGGCTCACGCCTGTAATCCCAGCACTTGGGAGGCAGAGGCAGGAGGATTGCTGTGATGTGAGTTGGAGGCTGAGCTCAGGGCCAGCCTGAACCACAAAGCGAGACCCTGTCTCAAAAAAAAAAAAAAAAAAAACCCTAAAAGAGAGTCTGTGGCTGCTCATGTACCAACAGGAAAGGGAGAGAAAACAAAAAAGAGGAGGCAGAGGGGCCGGGGAGTTAGCTCAGTGGTTCTGGCATCTGCTTAGCAAAGCGCAGGGTCCCGAGTTTGATCCCCGGTAACCACATACCCCAGTGCTGGTCATGGTGGCTCACGCCTGTAATCCTAGCATTCGTGAGACAGAGGAAGAAGGATTGCTCTGAGCTCAAGGTTGGCTTGGGCTACATAGTAAGTTCGGGGCCAATCTGAACTACAGTGAGACCCTGTCTCAAAGAAAAAGGAGGCAGAGGTGTGTAAAATCCAAGATGCAGTGAGTCTTTGCGTCCAGTGCTAACCACATAGGGAGTGAGAACAAGTGGCTCTTCTCTCACTTCTCACAGGATCACCTTCTGCCTTCACCGGGCACCTTCTTCCCTGCCAGCGGTAGTCTATTCCTGGGTGAACTTCCTGGTCTTAGAAGCAAGATGTGGTTTGAAGAGTCTTGATTACCTCATCTTATCATCCCCATAGGACCTGGTGGAGAAAGTGATGGTCCTGAACAGCAGCTTGAAGCTTTTGCAGGGTTCATACAGGGTGAGCCCAGGCCCTACCACAGCCTACAGAATCACCCACTGTGCCAACTTCTTGGCCTCCCAGGGCAACCTGGCTGCTGCCATGAATTTCCTACCCAGTGACTATACTCAGGTGAGTGGGGACATATGAGAGAACAAACCTTTTCATTCAGTCTTTAATGCTGGCCAACCATACCCATGTTTCAGGCACTATGTTAATGCCAAAGCTCTTAGAATAAATAGGATATTGTTCTGCAAGCGGCTCAGTCTGTTGGGGGAGATCAAGTATTAAGAACTGCGAGGCTCCAGTGAAGCAGCTGATTTTGTCTAGAGAAGTCAAAGAAGGCTTCTAATGATTAAATCAATTGAAATGAATCTTTAAATCGAAGTAGCTTCCTAGTATATGTAAGACATTCCAGACAGAAGAGCCAAAAGAGAGAGAAACAAGTGTTTGGCAGAGATTCAGCAACTTTGAGTTATTTAAGGTGGGTGGAATATAGAGGATCATCAGAAGTTCAGCTGCCAAAAGGATTCAGTCTTAGAGGATGTTTGTTTGTTTTACTTAACATAGATCTTCATTGTTACAATCTTACAGCCACCAGTTCAGCAGCTGAGAGATCAGCTTTTTCATACCCAAGGTTCTGCTGTCTCGGGCCAACAGTGTCCCCCTTGTCTTTCCCCCGGATTGTTGTGGGAGCTACCCCCTACTCTAAAGAGACATTATCTTACAAATTGAGGTCCCAGTCCTCTCACCAGGTAGGTCTAATTTGTTCATTTATTTGTTCATTCACTAAAAAAATATTTATGTGCCAGGCACTTGGAATATTAATATGTTGAAAAAAAGATTAAATTGTTAATATGAACAAAACAGATAAAAATTTGTGACTTCCTAAAGCATAGATTCAGTTATTTTTCTAATAATTACTGAATAACTCCCTGGCTCTTAGAACATGAGGTGCACACGTAATGATCTTTGCCCCTGAGTAGCTTATAGTCTGGTGGAAAGATAAATATGTCAAAAATAGAATAAAATTTAGAAATGCCATGATTGTGATATAGCATGGTGCTGTGACATCACACACAAGAACACAGTTTACTATTTGCTTGTGTTGGAGGACGCAGTTCAAGGAATGTTTCAGGATAAGTGTGAGGTTTGATGAGGCTGTTTCAGACATAAGGAACATCATATACAGAGAAACAAGAGAAAGCAGAAACCTTTCGAGGAACTACTTATATTTTTATGGTGCTACAACACAGGTGAAGGTGGAGTAACAGGTAGAAGTCAGATCACTAACGACCTGGACCTCTGTGCTAAAAAACTTAGACTTGATTCTGAAGGCAGGGAAGAGTTACTGAATGGTTTTTTTGCAGGGAAATGAGCTGTGTGTATGGAAGACAAAAGTTGGAAGCATAAAGGAAGCTATATAGCAGAGCATGAGAAGGATGTGAAAAACATGAACCTATACAGGTGAGAGTTGAGATAGTAGGTAGAATTAACACAAAAGCATGATTAATCCGAGGTGGCTTTGTGTGTGTGTGTGGCAGAAGGACTGAGAGAGGATGATGTTGGAAACAATCCATAGGTTTTGGACAAAGTCCTTAGGTAAACTGGGCACCCTTAACATGTGAGGTGTGGTGGTTACTAGGGGTCCTGGAGAACAATATCCAGAGAGCTCTGACAACAGAGGCATCGGCCAGAGGTCTGATGATTCACCCTGACTCACTTTCAGTTCCTGCCCTAATTCTCTTTTCCCTTTTCTGTCTCCTTCCCTCCTTTCTCTTTCTACTTTTCTTTCTCTTTCCTTGTTATCTTTTCTGTGCCAAAATAACTATTGATTCACAGGAGTTTATAAAGGATATATTGGGAAATCTCAAACTTCCCCTGTCCACCACAGTGATAGTGGACCATGTGTGCTGCGGCGGGCTATTTGTTATGGTTGAAAGCTCTAACAGATTTGCCATCACTGGCATAGTACAAAATCGAAATGAAGAAGTTGTCCTTAGTGTAATCTAGGGGTGCCCAACCTTTTGGCACCAGAGACTGGCTTAATGGAAGGCAGTTTTTTTCCATGGATGGGGGCAGAGGTGATATTGGGATGTTTGAGGGCATTGCGTTCATTTGCACTTATTTCTATTTTTGTTACAGTGTAATATATAATGAAATAATAATATACTCTCCATCAAGCCAGATTAGTGGAGTACTGATCTTTGTTTTCTGTAGCTACACAGTTCTATCTAGGAGAGATGGGAGAAGTGACACCTAAGTGTGTG
>PVIR01031162.1:0-19689 GCA_004026965.1 Petromus typicus | reverse complement strand
CAATACTGGGTGTGGAGACTCACCCCAGCGGCAACCAGTACCACATACCACAGTGCCGGGCGTGGTGGCTCACGCCTGTAATCCCAGCACTTGGGAGGCAGAGGCAGGAGGATTGCTGTGATGTGAGTTTGAGGCTGAGCTCAGGGCCAGCCTGAACCACAGGGCGAGACCCTGTCTCAAAAAAAACCTTAAAAAAAAAAATAGAAGTTATAGCACCAAAGTAAAATTCTAAAAGAAAAATCCACGTAAGCAACACACTATAACTTTATTCTCATTTTTTTTTCTTTAATTTACTCTTTCAAAATCAAGTGCCAATAAGTTTTACATTGGCATAAAATTCAAAGCTACTATCAAGTCACAGAATAAAACATATTATCAATTTGATAAAAAAGATACAGAGTTTTGTACATTATCAGTATACCTCTGATTTACAAATGAGACACAGAAGCTTAGAGCTTTTCTTTAATGTCTATTTAACATTAAGTGAATTTAATTAGAATAATCTGTCTCAGATATAACTGTGACTTCAAGTTGTGTGATCTATCCATCTTCCTGCTATGGTTTTTCTTAAAAAATGTTCAAGTTCCATCTTTTATTTCACTGCACTGTTAGTTAAATTATTCTATGTCTCTCAAAACTGTCATAGTTATATTTTCCAAGCCCAGTATTTTTTCATGGAAAACAATTCCATACGAACAGCTGTTAGTGGTAAAAGTAGGATTTAGGACAACATAAATTTTATGGAATCTGTTTCTTAAACTGTTATTAATAATGTTAAAAATAAATGTTTTTTAAAGATTTAAATGACAAATTGACAAATCTGGAGCAATCACTGAAAAGTAAAAAAGAGAGACAATAAAATAAACAAATGTAAGAAGCTTTCTCCTCCTTTTTTCTTCCTTAATTAGTCTACATCTTGAATATAGAAGACATTTTAATTATATGGGGGGACAGAATTAGAAAATGAGTGTTCCCAAGAAAATATGGTGAGGAAAAAGTTGTTATTGTCTCAATGTGGAGAATCCAAGAAAACTTGCACAGAATCCTAAAGACGAGAAGTGAAAGAAAAATCCTGCTCATCTATTTGGTAATTCAGGTGCCATGACCAGAAAGAAGGCAGAACGCAATGCAGAACACAATGAAATGGACACTGGTTTTCTGCAAGAGGAGGTGAACCAATATGGACTGTATTAAATGGACGAATCAAAAGTCATGGAGGAGGGATCTCATTTAAGATAATTTTCTAAGGCTGTTTTGGTCTCCACTTGGGCTACAGACCAATCAAAGTGTAATTACTGCAGGATTTTTCTCTATGGGTACTTTTTTCCAGCATTGGACAAAACAATAGGTTGTCTTGCTGTTTTCAAGCCACATGTGAAAGTCATGGGTGTGAAATCTAATGAATAAAGTGGGTGGGCGAGACAATATTCCTTCAATTTAAACCCTGAAAAGAAGAGTTCCTCCCAAGCTCTCTTCATTTGTGAAAGATTGCAAAGCTGTCCTCCTACTTAGTTATTATAGCCACCTTTACTTGCGCTGGTGTTGCTCTTGTTGGCATCAAACTGGTGGCACAAAGGCTGTTTCTTCTCCTTTTATTGTGCATTGGCTCACTGAAGACTTTCCTGGCAATGATAGTTCAGGTACATGCGCACTCCTTACCACAGTGGTAGCAAGTTCCCTAAATGCCTTTCCTGGAATATTTGTATGTTTTTTTCGTTTGTGCAACTGTTTCAATGTGCAACTTAAAAAAAAAAAAAAGACCCAGTTCCACTTCACATGGCTGATTCATGTAATGGCAGGACTAGGACCCTCCTCTTAACTTTCAGGTTTCAATCATTCTTTGGAATTTTTTTCCACTGCTGTGCTCTCGTGGAATAACTGGGTATTAGAATGTCTGATAATTGTCCAAACAATTGTAGTGATCCTGTAGCACAAAAGCAGATGATTTTTAAGGACAGTCTAATTATTTTCACCAAACTTTGTTCTACAAATATTAGAACTTATACTTGACTTCTTATAATAGCTTGATTCTAGGACAAATGGTTTAATGTTATTCTAATTTTCATTATATTTCCAAGTATTCTGCTTTTTGAAGAGTCACAAAAGACTTTCATCTTCACAGCAGCCTGTTAATTCCTTCAAAAGCTTGTTTTATTCTAGCCTCTCATCCCAATACAAGTTCTCTTAAGTCTTCTTGCTGCTTAATCCTTTGTGAGGAGTCTTAGTTCTTTGAATGTTGCTATAATAAAATTCCATGCAATAGGTGACTTATAAATGATAGGAGCTTATTTGGCTCACATTTCTGGAGCTAGGCAGTCCAAGATCGGTGGGCACTATCTGGTGAGGTACTTCTCCCTACATCCTAATGTGACTTATGGAAGCATGTGCTAAATGGAAGAGACAGAAGAAAAGTAGGCTGAACTCACTGTCCCATACCTAATCCACTCTTGTGATAATAGCTTTAATCCATTTGCAACAGTGACGCCTCTCATGACCTAATCACCACTTAAACATCCTACCTGTTACTATTTTCATAAAGGCAATTAAATTTCAACCCATATCTTAAAGAGAACATTCAAACTGTTGCATGCAGTTTACCCCCAAGTTCTTTGTTATTATTTTTCCTAAAGTTGTGATAGTTGTGATTGTTACTATATGATGCCACCGAATATAAAGTAAAACAACTGGAAACTCTACTTCAGAACTGGTGTCTTCCTCATTAGAATTCACCTCTGAGTTCTTAATTAGGAGAAAAAGTAATTTGAGTTAAAGTTGGAATACAGAGAGGACATGTAACTTTCTGCCTAGCACCAAACTGACACATTTATTTCAAATCTTTTATTAACTCTTTGCTTGGAATTTTCAAAGTAGATTTAAATCTCAATTTGAATAAAAAGTTCAAAGTTAATCTTTATAACAGCAGTTGATGAATGTTCCTTTATTCTGTATTTGCTTCTTCACCATTGTATATTTTCACCTTTAGGTTTTTTTAAGATGACATAACTTTCTTGATCAGATTTCTGGACCCCTTAAAGTAAAATTTTTCAGAATTTTTTTGCATAAAAAATGTGAAAAAATAACAAAAAAATAATGAAAAGTGAACGTTTGAAAATAACATTAAACATAGAATCTGATTTGAAGTTTGAATTTAATAGAATAAAATCAGGTGATCTGCAGTTCTTCATTACCAATATGTACAAACTAAAAGCAAAATATGTACAAAATATTTGAGCTCATCTCTCCTCTCTGGCTTCTCAGTCTATGATTTTTATATTATAAGTACAATTTTCAAAGTTTTAATACACTTTGTAAATCAAATGAAACTATAAGAGAAGGACACCTAAAGATAACAGAGAAAAAGAGCCATTCCAAGATCTTAACTTAACTTAGATTCTAGTACCTCAGTTAAAGAACTAATATTTGAATCTAGGCCTTACTAAGTGTGTGAGAAGCATAAATTGAATAGTAAAGTAATTAATGAATGCATTATTTGACTTTGAATCTATAAGCCGAATAGGTTCTATTTTACAGTTCTCAGGGTCATAACATTTAGATATGGCAGATATATGGATGACATGTAACTGACTGTCAAGAACCAAGAAGACACTAGAAACCATAGACACCAATGAGTACCACACACAGGAACACCAGGGTCTGTGTGGACACAGACAAAATGAAACTGACTAAGAGCTTTGACTATGGGCTCTATGACTGGGAATGGGTGAGGAACAGAAAATTTGCTCAGCATTGACTAGGCTTAGGAATTGCAGTGGGCCTCTGAGTGCAGGGACTGTCCTGTGTGGTCTGCCACCTGGCCATGTGGTGTTTATGGTTGGGAAGTATTGTCCTGGAGTGCGGAGCCAGCTGCGTTGTTTGGACTCTGGATTTGCTGGCTTACTTCAAATGATGGCCCATTGTTTATTATCTCTAAGAAATACTTTGAGAGATAGTCCTTCTAGTGTCAGCAAAACCCTAAGATGAAAAATGTCCAAATAAACAGACATATTTAATACACATTATATCATACGTTGTCTTTTATTTTGGTTTCAATGTACTTCCTTTCTTTCTTTTTTTTCTTTTTTGTGAAGAGTGATATGAGAAAATCCTCTCATCTAGTGTATACAATTCTAGAAAGGTCTTTCACCAAGCAGTGAAAATCATGCCACCTCTCATGCCTGAAGAGGTTATTGATCTGTCAAAAAACACGATTCAAGACTCTTAATACATAATTGAGCAGAAAGTGTTTCCTTCATTTGACTCTCAGTTAAGAATAAGGCATAAGAAAGCTTTTATTGCTTGTCAAATATGTAGTTGATTTTATCAAATTACAGTTAAAATAATCATGATGGAACATTTTTAATTTCATATATAAAACATCAGAATGAGGGCCAGGGAGTTAGCTCAGTGGTTCCTGTGCCTGTCTTGCAAGCGCAAGGACCTGGGTTCGATCCCCAGTATCCACATACCATACTGGGCATGGAGACTCACGCCCAGCAGCAACCAGTACCACATACCACAGTGCCGGGCATGGTGGCTCACGCCTGTCATCCCAGCACTCGGGAGACAGAGGCAGGAGGATTGCTGTGCTGTGAGTTTGAGGCTGAGCTCAGGGCCAGCCTGAACTACAAAGTGAGACCCTGTCTCAAAAAAAAAAAAAAGAAAAAAAAAAATCAGAATGAATCCTTAGAATAAAAATTAACCTCAACCCTGACCCCTATTAATGGTGAGTATTCTTCAGTGGTTCCAGCTAGTTCTAAAAACAATATGAAAATTAAATCCTTTGCAGATTCTCACATGAAATTTCTATCAAATACATACATATAATTAAAATTTACATAGCTGCATGATATTCCTATTATTAAACAGATAGTATCATATATAGATATAGATATAGATATAGATATAGATATAGATATAGATATAATAGCTGACAGACACTAATGGAGCATAACAATAAAAACTTTAAGCAGTAATATTTTTTAAAATTAATATGTATTTTAAAATAAATTTGAGTTCCAAACGATAAACTTCATTCACTTATATTCATTTATTTCTCACATGTAGTTAAACCCTGCCTGTATGTTAAAGATGAGAATGAAAATTTCAAAAACCACAAAGAAAAATGTGTAAAGTTGTGAACAAAAAATGAAATTCAGTAAACTCTGGCTCTTTACTATATTGTAATATATAAAGTAAAACTAATAGTTTTTTTTTTTTAAGCTACCCTTGTCTTTGCAGATTTTGCTCATGGGAACTGGAGAGAAATCAGCTTAAGCAAGACTTAAATCTGGAAACAGCCCAAATGCCCATCAACAGGAGACTGGAGAAAGATGTGTTTTATTTATAAAATGGAGTATTACTCAGACATAAAGAATGCTAAATTTGAATCATTCATACTCAAATAGATGTAGCTTGAGGACATACTTATAAGTGAAATAAACAGGACAGAAATGTGTAAATACTGTATCTTTTCTATAATACAAGAAACTGAAGGTGCAAATGAGTTACAAAATGTATGAAAGCTATTGTGAAATAGGAGGAAAATGTCCAAAAGGAAAAGTGGGGATGGGGGAAGTAAAGAATGGAAAGAAAAAATGTGATGGTTTAAAAAAAGGTAAGTTTATGTACATATACAGGGCAGGGGTTGTAGGGAGAGCAGGGGAAAGGAGGAAAATTAGAATCAAAATGTGTTATATACAGATACAAACTCTCAAGGTTGAATGTGATCATAATGCATGTATAAAATGTTTCAATAAAATCAATTTAGAAATAAATGAATAAGTATAAAAACTTAAGTATGTTTCCTTTGTACTTATCCCACGTAGAATACTAATAAATGTTATCTTGTTTACTCAGCAGTTAAAGATTTATGACTCTAGTCTCAAAAATGATAAAAAGGGTTTTTAGAACTGTGTCTAGAGATATTTTCCCGGTATACTTCCTCATCCCTATACATTCCTACACACTTTTATATAAGTGCTTCCATCTAGAGTTCTAAAAGTGTTATTTTTGCAATCTATCTTAATTTCCCTAAGTCTGACATGCTCTTAAATCATCCAAGTATAAACCAAAACACTCCTGTCACAAGAACTATTTCTACCTTATTCAGGACCGGTAAGATTGTAAGAACTCACATTTTAATGATACCATCTCTTTCTGAGTGCTACATTATAACTCCACAAAGGGGTGGTTGTTTATGGTGTCAAAAAAAAAAAAAAGTGGGTTGACTCATCACAGTTTGGCCTCTAAATTACTTTTTATTTATGATACTCATTCAAGAACCCACACAATATAACACAGTCTGTATCTGTATTGTGCTACGATATTGTACTACTACTGCAGTTTATTATGTTTACATAAACTACTGTTCTGTAATTTGACACCCCCATCTTATATGTTTAGAGGAAGGATAGTTAGAAGATGACTGGGATATGGGTGTGGTGCATTTTCAGAGTGTTTTCTGTTAGGAAATGAGATCTGTTTAGAAAAAGTAGGTTACAGAGGCATGACTTTGAAGGTCACATCTCCTTTCCACACTCCTGCCCCCTCTCTCTGCTTCCTGACCATGACAACGTAGGCTCCTTACTTTCGTGGCAGCTTCCATTACTTCCTTCCTGAGTTGGAGCCGGTCAGCTATGAGTTGAAAATTCCCAAACTGTGACCCAAAGTAAATCCTCCTTTAAATTGTGGGGCCAGGTACTGTGTCCAGCGACAAGAAACTGACTAAGAGAAATAAAGCCTCTCTGAATAAAATCGTGAGACTTCTCAGCTGATGCTTCTCATATGATCTCTCTACTGCTCTGTTTATTTCCTCAGCTGAAATTCCCCGGATGCTAATGGCGTTCTTCCTGGACTAACGGCTTTGAAAACCTTATTAGAAAATTATTGGAAAATGTGATATCCTTAGCTGTCATAAGTTTTATGATTTTTAGACAAACCAAGAGAGACAGCAAATGATTCAATGAAAACATAAAATGATGTGTGATATCATCATCACTAGGGAAATGCAAATTAAAACAAAGACCAGAACACTGAAAACGCCAAATGTTGGCACAGATTTGTAGCGAGAAGAACTTGCATTTATTGCTGATTAGAATATAAAGTGGGGCAATATCTCTGGAATAAAAGTTGACAATTTCTTACAAAACTAAACACATTCTTACCCTAAGATCCGGCAATCATGCTCTTTTGTATTTATCCAAAAGCCTTGAGTAAACCTGCACGTGACTATTTACAGTAACTTTATTCATAATTGCCCACAGTTGGAAGCAGCCAAGATGTCCATCAGTGGACAAATGGATGAATTTGAGCAGCTGTACAGTGGAATATTGTTCAATGCTGAAAAGAAATCATCTGCTATACCACAACGAGGCACTAAGAAAATTTAGATGCACATTATTACGTGAAAGAAGCCAATTTGAAAGGTTACACACTGTATGGTCCTAACTACGTGGTATTCTGGAGAAGATGAAACTATGAACACTAAAAATACCAGCAGCTTCTGGGAGAACAATGACTGGTCATAAACAGGACTCCAGGTAAACTCTTCTGTGATACCATAAAGATAGTCATTGTTAATTTGTGAAAAGCAAAGAATGTACATCACCGAGGGGGAACTCTAGCGTGAATGATGAATTATAATGATTTATAGGTGTAGGTTGATCACTCTATAAAAAAATACCACCGTATTGGAGATGTGCACATGTTAGGAGCTACACGGAGCCTATCTGTATGTTATGCTCAATTTTACTGTGAACCAAAAACTGATCTAAAAAGTTGTCTACTTAAGAAATACCAGAGAATTAAAAATGATAATAATACCTACAACAATTACAGACCTCTTTGATTTTAAAAAGTAAATTTGCATATGCAATCATAACTTCCTTTGTACACCTACTTTGCTGGCTTCTCTCTACCAAATGACAACACCGCTAAACTTCTTAGTCATTACAGATACACAGCTATGCACTTTTATAATATCTATGTCCATATTTAATATCTGGCATTATTTGCAATATTTTGAAAAACACCACAAAGGATAACAAAAAATGAAAAAGCTTTGCATATAAAATTTGTCTGTTCTAATTTATGTGGTAGTCATTAATTTCCCTTATTCTAAGAGTTTCATTATGTAATTGATCATTACTTACAAATATATTTGCCATAAATTGACATTATACATTTTTTCTAATTTTATATACATTATAATTTTACAATTATAATGCAGCAGCAAGCCTAGCATAGAATAATAAGCATTCTTGAGCATAGGTTTAAAATCATAACAGCTTTGCCACAATGAAGTTGCTACTAAACTTTGTTACATAAGGCTCAGTCATTCTCCAGAGTTGATGTAAAATGTATAATGTGAATATCAATATATAAATATTTCCATTGCTGCATATACTTGCTAAAGTTTCTTGAATTCAATGAAATGTGTCATTATCAACTTTATGTTTATTGGTGTTCCCTCTTTTATAATTGGTGTTCCATCTTTTATAAATGTTTAATTCAAGCCCTTCACTTATATTGCTTATCATTTCCTCAATGCTTCAAGATCTTCAACGTTATGGATATTAAATATATATGTATATATATATTATTCTTCATGATTTAATCTTTTTTAAAAATCTCATGGACTTTATTTTCTAGTCAAAGATCATAAATCTTTAAAAAGTTTTAAAGCTTTGCCTTGTAAATAAGTCTTTTTCTAAATAAAAATGAATTTCTTACATGTTATACTTTCACAAGCCATTTTAGAATGTGCAGGGAATCTGTCGATGCGGCAGCACTGACTGACTATTTCTCACAATTTCGCATTGTTTCTAAATGTCATCTTCGTCACACGTGCAGAGCCTTTGATCTGTTCCTGGGGCTTATTTACTTCCCATGAGAGAAACCCTCCCTTTCTCTGGTTAGCCTCTATCTTCCTTAACTACTTAAATATGGACTTAATTATATGAGCTTCTTCACATTCACATAAAGCTTAGAATCAGAATACTAGAGAATTTAAAAATGATTTTAACTGCATGACATTATGGAAAAGATGAATACTATGTGCTACAAAATATCCTAATGGATTTATTACAGAATAAAGTTAAATTTATAGAATATTTTTAGGGAGCATTATGACTTTGATTCTTTCAAAATTTCATGGACTTGGAATAATTTTTAGTATGTTTTATTCTGTTATTTCTATTTTGTGTGTGTAAAAAATTTATTCTTTAAATTTGTTTTTATTTAGCCCTAGTCATTGAAAACTACATTCTTATATTAAGCAATTATATGAATTCTTATTACTTACTATTTTTAGCCAGTAGAATTTTGAATTTTATTTTCTGGGTTAACAATTCTATGACATGCAAGTGCTAGTGTATTTACAATCTGTGCATCCATTGGCTTTTGTTCTTTTTTTATTGAAATCTTTATTGGTACATTACATACACACATCATGATTGCACTCCATAATGGGGATTTGTACCAGCATAAGACACAACTTAATTCTCATTTTTATTGGCTTTCGTTCTTAACAAGTGAGATTGTTGGCTCACTTAGCAAGCTAGCTGTTCATCTGAGCTAACAGTTTTGACTGGTTGGGATTTTCACACATACACACACCTGCTCCCGACGGCCAGTTAGCAAAGTCTTTTGATGGGTTAGGTGAGTTCAGCTGAAACACGTTTGTCTTGCATCCCCCCAACAGTTAGTGCAGAGAAACTCACCATGGAACAGAAGTGTAATCTGCTCCTAAAGCCTAGGTTATGGAGAAGCACTGCTCAGCTACACATTTCTAACCAGTCAAAGTCTAACCCAGATTCAAAGGGGAAAAAAAATCTATTACATATCTTCTGAGAAGTAGCTATGAAATCACACCATGGAAGGGACATAGTTTTGGGTAAAACAATCAGTTTTACAATCTATGGCATGATTATTATACTTTCTTTTCTTTTTCTTTCATATTTTCTTAGTGTTTTTGTTCATTTTACAAAACAAAGAAGCACTTTAACGTGCATTATGGTGGTTACTTAAAACTATTAATACTATAGAAGCTGATTTGTTATACAAAAAGGTAACTATGAAATAAATCATCATGGAATAGAGTATCACAATATATACACCTAAGTCTTTACGTTAGATCTTGCAAGGACTTTTATCATATTTTATCCGTGGGTATTTTGAGCTGTCTAAGCACCCATACTTCGTTGTTGACTTTGATGCTGATTTCTTGCATACATCTCTAGAGATATCTTGGTTACATACAATGTTGCAAGTGACTTCTTTTTCCACTTATCTATTATTTGTGAGTTACTTATTTTTTTCTTTCTTTCAGATTCCTTTTTTCTCACTTTTCTACCTGGTTCTTAATATCTCTTCCTTGGAAAGAACAATGTGTTAGTAAGCTTTCTACAACTATTACAAAATACCTGATATTGCAGTACTAACCTTTAAAAAGGCTCCCAGTTTCAAACGTTGCACAGCAGAATCAGCTGGTCCTGTTGTTTTGGTCCTGTCATGAGGCAGCATAACATTATGGGAAGTAGATAATGGAACAACTTGCTTGTGGCAACAGAGAAGGGAAGCACAGAGAGAAAGAGGAAAGATCTGGGATGTACAGTCTCCTTCAATGGTGTCCCCTCAGTGCCCTAAAGACTGCCATTAGATCCATATGTTAAGGAGCCGCATTCCCAAAGCACAGCAAGCAGGTAGCAAAGCCTTTAACACATTGGTTTCCAAGGCAATTATCCAAACCTAGCCCAGAGCTCTCATTTTTTTGTCCCTTCTAAGGTTTTCACGATTTTAGTCAGTGGGTTCTCTTAAATGTCAATTAATTTATCAACAGTGTATTTTATATAGCACGGTGTGAAAGAAATTAGAAAAATACAAGTAACAAATGCTAATATTCCTGCTCTTAGGAAGTTTACATTCAAATAAATAAATATAATTACATCTTCTGAAACATAATCACTCACATTCGGGTTTTAAAAAGTCTCCTCAGTGCTTTCTTTGCAGTCTAACAGTGCTCATGAGGACTTTCCTTTGTGGCAGCACACTGGTCCATCAAGAGGTGTTGGGGCTACAGTGATCAAATTTGCTATTATTTGCTCCTCAGAAAACTAAATCTCAGTAAGAGAAAAAATGATTGATAATACTTTAAATTACCATCACTACTTTAATTTTTAAGTTAATTTTATCATCTATTATGAGTCCAAATTTGACTGCTTCTCTTTCAAATTTAAATTTTTTTCAATGGTGATAATTTACATAAGTGAGTGTTCAGGGTACTTAGAGGTAGAACAATAGAAGAGTCCAGATTCTAAGTTTAGCAGGAATCCTGTCCTTTCAGTTCATAATGGATTAATTTGCACAGGCAGATCAGGGAGTGACTCCTCTCGTGATGCTGGGGTCAAATATACACAAATAACTCCTAGGGCCCCAGGATGCTGTGCTGCTGTCAAGAGCCTTATAATTCCATGCTTACTAGCTTGAGAGCTCTCAAGGGGTCAGAGTACTCCATCATTTTTCAGCTCTACTGTCCAATCTTACTGCAGTTTTGTAACAAATATTCAGTAATGTCTGTTAACAGCAAGGAAAAGGAAATTTGGGTGCATTTAATAACCACGCAAGATATGCTTACTCCTCCCAGAATGTCTTGATTTGTACATACTTCTGAATGTGATCAACATTATCCTAGCACATCAGACACATGGTGACATGCATGTTCTTAGCCTAACTTTACATATATTTCTTGAGTAATTTTTTTAAGTAAAGGAACTTTTTATTATTGAATCCTTTCTGATACAGTAATATTGCAAGAAATAATGTAGAAAATTCCTTCACACTAGTGAGCCAGATATTTTTCAGTCTCACTGCTGTCTTCTCATTGTCATCACTGAGAATTTTGTGGCCTTTTCATATACTGGTTGTTTTAGGGGGAGGTGAGATAGAATATCACTGTAGGGTTCAGGCTGACCTTGAACTCATTCTGTAGCCAAGGCTAGCCTTGAACTCTCAGCGATCCTCCTGGCTCAGCTTCTTAAATGCTGTGATTATAGGTCTGTGCCACAGTTATATGGGGGTAAGCTACTTAGACATTTGGCAAGCAGACAGGTTGGCCCTGGAAATGCTCACATGGAAGAAGCCAGCATGAAGAACTCTGCTGAAAGTTAGCATTGCCAAAGCAGAGAACTACCCCACCCCCATAGGATAAGCAGCAGTGATTGAGATTCTAAGTAGGTACCAGTTTAACATTCTAAGTAGACATCATTCTCCAAGGGTAAAAAGCTAAGATCTTGACCCACCCCCTCTTGCAAGACTCCTTGTACACTTGTTATGTGACTTGATTTTTCACTGGATCCACACTTAGTCACTATTACCAAAGCAACTATACTTGTTGTAATATTATTGATTGATTGGTCATGGTTTAGTCTATTTTTGATTTCTCACTGTCCCAATATTACCTGAGTGACTGTATTTGCAATGTTACTGGTTGACCACAGTTTTGTCCCACCTTAAACCCACTTCATCTCATGGCTTTCTTCCATTAAAGCCCTCTGAAAACTAAAGTGAGTGGACTCATTTTTGAGTCCTCCTTCTATCTCTATTAGGCAGAAGCTTTCTTTCTCAATAAAGTTTTTTCTTACTCTTAACCTCCATCATTTCTAAAATTCATTCTTTGATCTTAGAGAACATGAACTCGTGTTTCAGGTATCCAGCAGGTCAAGAGTTAGGCCTTACACCTCTGTCTCACCACCATGCCTGGCTCATATACATTTTTTTAAGAATGAGTATGCCTGTTTTTCTCTAAAATACAGATGTTTAAAGGTAATATTAATCTTAAATTTACTTAGCCAATATCAGGTTGATATATTTTTTGGCTTTTAAATTTTTTTAAAAATAATTTTATTGGTATATTTTATGCCTACATTATGATCACATTCAACACTGAGAATTCATACCTGTAAATAACACATCTGAGTCCCAATTTTTTCCCTTTCCTCTGCCCTCCCTACTGTCTTCACCTTCCCCATACACATAAGCTTTTAATTTTCCAGTATACTCTATTGTAGTATGATACAAAATATTTCACTTAGGTTTGACTTTTATGCTGAACAATAGTAATTATTTGCAATGTACTCTAAGTTCCTATATTTTTTCAGTACATAAAAGTTTTTCTACATGCTTTGTTAATCTAATAATGTTTAACATATCTATTATATCATAATTCTTGTCAATTTTATTTTATTTTTAATTGGATTTATTAATACATTTTACATACACATTATGTTCACACTCAACATTAAAATTTGTACCTGTACATTATAACATACACTTTGTTTCCATTTCTTTTTACTATCAAATTTTTTATTGCCCTTTGTTATTTTCCCCTAACCTTTACCCTTTTCCCTTTGAACACTTTCTTTGTAATTCACAACATCTAGCATACATTCTGGACCTCATTTACATCTCTATTTTCTCATACTAGAAAAACAATACAGTATTTAAATAAATGGAGTACACGTGATCACTGGGATATCTGTTTAATATGTAGGGTATACACATATACAGAAAGTAACTGAAATTCTGTTCCATTTTACACACACACACACACACACACACACACACACACAGGGTGAGGGGGAAAACTTTTTTCATGATTGTGATGATTTCATTAATAAGACAACTACAGCAATGCACTCTCACTCCTGGTAATGATAAAATGAATTAAATAAGTGGTCACATTAAATAGTGTGGAGAGGGTCGAAGTTCTAAAATTTCTGAAAAAGAGGCTGGTAGTAGCTCATTCTCACCTCCTTACGAGGCTGTAGAGCAGTTAGTGAAGGGTTAGATGTTCTTGAACCACTCTGGCTGGAGAATCCCTTGGATAGGCACCAGGACTAAAAGGTTTATTATCACCTACTCAACATCTTTGTAACTGTTAATCTGGTTCTTTTAAAACCATTCTGCTGATCTCACCTTAGGCCTCAATTCAACCTCAAGGACTGATTGTTTTGTGGTCTCCTGTTTTTTAGAATGTGGAAAGAGGTCATTAAATGAATACTCCATTATGGTCCTCATGAAGCTGTGATGTTCTTCACAACTCTAATATACTATGCTCTAGACTTAAATTGTGCTAAGATATCTTTCTTAGAGTGAATGACAATCTGTGTCTTTCCCAACAAAAACAGCATCCTTTCTTTCTCAGTGTAGTTCCCAACCACTTCTGTTAGCACATGAGCAACTGTTCAGTGGCTGAATCGTCATATTCCAATGAATTTGTTAGGTGATTATATCATCATCCTTAAAATGTCAAAATCAATACTATAATATATATTTTATTCACTATTAGTGAATAGTGAGCAAATCTAGATCAGTTTTATTAGTTTGTTTTGTAATGACTCTGGCTATTCCTATCAATTTTAAAAAATATATGCAGAATTCTATACTTGATAATAAAATTCTGAAAAATGAATGTCTGAGCTTTGTTTTCTCAATGTTTGGAAATATATAATTACTTAAAGTTAATAATTTAAAAAGTGTTACTAATGGATGCATTTATTGATTTCTAGTCAACATGAAAAAATTAATATCTACTAGTAAATAAAATACACCAACTCTCCTATTATAACTTAAAATTTATGGTGGAAGAATTTAAAAACTACAACTGTTATTTGGTAAGAAAAGAAAATCTGTGGAGAAATAACTATAAGAAGAATAACAAACATTAAATTGTCAAAATTTGTAGAAATTGACATTAATATGAACTTAACTTATATTAAAGTGACAATTGAATTTTTAAGTTTGTTCTTAGGTCCAGGACATTAGTTTTTAAATCTTCTTTTGTACTTTCCTCAGTGAAATTTTTAAAAATTAATATTTTAATCCCAAAATCTAGAAACTATTATGTGTATAGTTACTGGTACAAAAACAATTATTTTGGAATGGAAGAGTTTGGACTTATTTTAACTCTTCTCTTTGAACAAATAAATTTTGGAGAGAAAATCATCAAATATGAAAATTACTATAAAGAAAAGAATATTAAAACCATGATATGGTATTTATAAAAGGAAAAGGATTTGTTTAAAACTATATCCATGGTGGAAAAAAGATAGCAGAACTAGAGACAGCCTGTACTCAAAACCACTTAGGAGTACATAACCAAAATTACAGGTACATAGTTCAGAAGGGTACACAGAAAACAGTTGGACTCCCCCGTGAGGGGCCAGCAACCCGGCAAAACCTTGAAATTCTGGTAATTAGAAAGTTAGAGTAAATTGCCTGAAACAATGTACCAGCTACACACAAAAGGTAGCTTAGAGGGGAGATGGATCTTTCCCTTTAGCACAATGGTAAAAGGGAAAACTCAGCGTTTTTTATGAGCACTGAGTCTGCTATAAGACAGCCTGTGAAGACAAGAGATTTGATCACAGCCCAGAGAACAGACACAGAAGTGGCAATTTTCATTATGTCTCTCCAGAGATAGATAGGGTTCAGTTAGGAAGCCATTTAAGGACCCGTTTCCTACAGCATTGGTAGGAAAAGCAGAAAATAAATAGGCATTAGTGGGGCGGGGAGCTATGTTGAGTAATTTCCTCTGTGTAGACACACAAACTTCCGCATTTTCCATAACTTCAAGATATAACTACCATCATACTACAGGGAGGAAGTGGTTACCAGGGCTAATATAGAAAAAGTTGACCTTGACAGAGTAAAACTAAAATCATGAGACGGTGATACAGATCCCACCTGAAACTCACAAGGGACTCACTGGGCCGGAAGACCTCCAGCAGCATAACAGACAGTGCAAAGCAGTGGCGGAAGGAATGCGGTGCAGCGATGAGTGCAGCCTGAGACGCGGAGCTCTGGGAGGGATCTGACTGTGAGTGCGCTCTGCAGGGACCGGTGACACGCTGGACACCAACAGCCCCCGATGTGACCGCAGTGGCTGCAGGCCAGCCCTCCCTGAGCCCTGTGGAGGCCGTCAGACGAACGGACTGATCCACTACTGCCCACAGGATCCCATTCTCCAGCCTCCTTCCAAAGATCCCCACCTCTGAACACCTGAGGAACCAGCTCTTTTCCTCTCCGTGCCAAATCAAAATAGTTTTTTATAAATAACAATAAACAGACTCACTAATCCTGTTCCTGTTTTTTGACATCTTACTGCCTAACATACATAACTCCTGATATGACCAATTCGTATATTTGATCTGATTAAATCCGCATAAAAACACTGAGATCAATACTAATGATTGCTACATTATATAAATAAATTATATATGCATTCTGTTCATAACAGGTATTATTGGTTAACAAAATTTATATAATGAGCAACTAAAATACAGAGAGATTTATCTTGTTCAAGTAGGTAAAATCTTTAATGTCATTTACCTATGCCTCACTGATTTTAATACTTTGACATTTAGGAAAATGATATAGACACTTAATAGAGATTTGTTAAAATTCAGTAATTTATTGTTAAGCCATTTTAGTTTTGTTGCTAGATAGCAAGTGAAAGAGATATTCAGAGAGATTCAGAGGACTGTATCTTGCTGGTTATCCAAAATCTCATGTTTATCTCCTTAGCCTTGTTTGAGATAAAAAGAATAATTAGATATTTAGTACAAATAAATCATTGGCTGGCTCTTTTAAGTTTGGAAGGTAGGAAAAAAGAGTAAGAAAAAAGAAAGAAAAATAAGTATTTAATCACATCAAAACTCTGAGTTTTGAGAGCTAGTATATTCAACAAATCTAATACTTCTGTTCATTTCATTTGTTCTTATACAAGTTTAATAGAATATTTAGTATTACTCTATAAAAATGGGAAGAAAGAACTATGACTAGGAAAGTACCTACAGTTTCTTTAAAGTTTGCTTGAATTATTTTATTTGTAATGTGAAGGAAGACACTGGAATTTTTGATAGCACAACAAAAAAGGATATACTGAACATTATTCTTGTAATCACTAAATAGTTCAGAGATTTTTCATTGTATGAATGAAATAAAATTATCTTATGTGAGGGCTTGCCTTTACTGTTTTTTGTTTGTTTGTTTGTTTGTTTTCTGACCTAGAAGTGCATATATGCATATAGCTTACCTTATCTTAGTCACAAAAAAAGTCACTTTCTCAGTGCAGACTTCCACAGATACTTTAATAAAATTGCAAACTCCAAGTCAGAGATGCCACTCAGCATCAAAGTGTTTCCTTGGCAAGTATGTTTTCCCGGATTGGATACCCACCACTATAAAAAAAAAACCAAAAACAAAAAGTAACTCTTATGCATCTTCACACATTGTGTACCCATATACACAAATATACACACATTTATGTTCATGTACACACCTATTCCTCTCTCCCTCTCTGCTTATATCTCCACATTTAGCACTTATTTCTACTTAGTACGTATTTTTCTTTTCCTTCATTTCAAACCTATTAAAATGTAAGTCCCATTTAAACAGGGATTTATAACTGCTCACTGCCCAAATAGTCCCTAAAAATCCTCAATAACTAAATGTTTTGTGAGTAAATCATGAAGACATTGTTCTGCTTTAGTGCAAAGAGTTAAACAATTATTGTAATAAATATGAATAGGGGAGATCAGTCTCTTTAGGTAAGGTATTTGCAATCCAGTCTGTGTCTTTATGAGTCACTATCTGCTCAGACCTTGAAATGACCTAGGAACAACATGCAGGAGTCATTTTAAGAAGCCTCAGACTTTGGACAAAAGGTTGAGCTTTGTAACTACAGAGAAAATTCAATGATTCAGCAAGGTAGTAAAAATACATTAAAAATCCCACTCATATTCTACAATATTTTATAATATTTTTGGTTGTGCTGCTTAAAGTAAAATAAATTGCCCATTGAACATGAGAGTGTGTTGGTCTATATCTCTTCCTGTATTTAACCTGAAGAACTTGCTAATAAATCAGAAAGATAAAGAATGATCCAAGCACGAAGCTCAAGGAGTTCTGTGCTGTAATGAGAGGAAATGAGGGGCCAGAAAATGCAGAAGCAGTGACTGACAGAGCCTGAGATGCACTGCGTAAGAAGCCAGATGCAGTTTATAATATAGGCATTTGTCTTGACCAGCTGATAGAAAACGATGGTGTTATATGTATTTTTCTAACACTTTGAAACTATAAAACTATATTTACTTGGGTTTTCATATATTAATATAATATCTTAGCTCATTGGGGCAAGAGATTATAAAAACAACAACAACAAAAAAAAAAAATTCAAGCTCAACAACTGAACTCGAATCAGCAAGGACCTGTGTGTGATCTCTCCAATTTTCTTGCTATCAGGGTTCTGCCCATCCACTTGAACTATGTGCAATCATGAATTGTCAGGTCACCCTTAACAGACAGCAATTCAGAAACAGTCATTTAAAATCTGTAGGATTCGAGCTCACAGCACTTGTACAGCAGCGTGATTACCTTCATACTTTGTGCTGTTATTTTAAAAATATAGTCAGGGCCGGGGATTTAGCTCAGTGATTCTGGCGCCTGTCTTGCAAGCACAAGGACCCGGGTTTGATCCCCAGTAACCACATATCATACTGGGAGTGGAGACTCACCCCAGCAGCAACCAGTATCACATACCACAGTGCCGGGCATGGTGGCTCACACCTGTCATCCCAGCACTCGGGAGGCAGAGGCAGGAGGATTGCTGTGATGTGAGTTTGAGGCTGAGCTCAGGGCCAGCCTGAACTACAAAGCGAGACCCTGTCTGAAAAAAAAAAAAAAACACCTTAAAAAAAAAAAAAGAAAACTAAACATTTCCAGTACATCTTGGCACAGGGTAAACATTTCTATTCCAAACAGCAACACAGAAAGAAATAGAACCGAAGCAAGAAATTAAATCCTGTATTGCTATGTCCAGAACTTGGGGGAAGGTATGACAGATGTGGGCTCCCCAGGGCTCAGGCAGCTCTGCCTCTGTGACATTGCCAGCTGCACCACTCATGGCTTCTTTCTTGAGCTGGCTTTCCTCTTTCCCTGTAGCTTTCTACAGCAGAATTTGACATTCTTGGCATCTCTAAATTCCCTGTATTTTGATTTCAGTTTCATGTCCTTCTCTATCATGAAGATTCTCCTGGGTCTCATGGGTTATCCTTTGAAATCTGTGCTGAAGCCTTGCATTCAACATATCCAAAAAAAATCAGATAGACAATATCAAGACCCACCACCAGCTTGAGCAGTGCCTGGGTCCCCTTGAGCTGTAGCTACAAAGGCCACTGAGTGCCTTCGTGTCTGAGTACTATGGTGGAATCCTGAGCTACCAGTCTTTATGCAGCCCTTCTTGAGAACACTGTCCTAAGCTCTTCCATTCAAAGTAAAGATTTTCAAGGGTATTTATCTTTACCTTTCTCCACATTTGAGCCAGTAAAGGATGAAGTTTAATTATTCCTGAGATGCCTTCAAAACATCACTCTTTTTGTCTAGATGCAAAGTACTGGGTTTCTCTTTCATCCTAACTTTTTAACAACCATGGTTTCCTTCACCCAGACTTTTGAAATAGCCAGAATTACCTAGGACATAGCTTGGATATTGGTCTGCTTTGAGATGTTCTCAATGAGATTAACTAGTCCCCACCATTCTCATTAGCAATCAACCCTTGATCGCAGCCTTCCACTGTCTCAGAACTTGAGCAGAAATGTCTACACATTCTCTATCAGATATAATACACATGTC
>PVIR01031161.1:0-19679 GCA_004026965.1 Petromus typicus | reverse complement strand
GTGGAAATGTACAATACTTATTTTTCTTTTTTCTTAAAATAGACATTTACAGGTTAGACTTTCTCTTTAAACACTATTTTAAATGCATCACATTAATTTTGGTGAATTGTATTTTATTTAAATTAAAACTACTTAACTCATACATAAAATGTAAAATTTTCACATACTAATGGAATACCATGTAAAATATAAACACATGTATACATTGAATAATGTTTAAATCAGGGCAAATATAGCTAATTCTCTTAATATTTTGTCATGGTAAAAACTTTTAAAGTCTTTTCTTGTTAGTTTTTCTCTTTGGTTTTTATTTTATATTATTTCTTATGACTTTTTGAAATGCACATCATTATTATCTGCCGATACCTCAATGTTAAAAAGGATGCCACCAATTTTGAGTCCTATTTATAATTTAGTGCATACTGATCAACCTTTCTCCAATATTCTCTCTTCCTCTACTCTTTGTATTCTCTCGTAACCACAATTTCTCTTTCAACTTCTGTGACTTCTGGGAGGACATTTTTTAGATTCTACAGATAAATGAGGTCATATGGCACTTGTCCTTGTGTGCTGGTTTGCTTGTTTTGACTAATGATCTCCAGTTGCTGCAAATAACATTATCTGCTTCTTTGGTTTATTGTATTTTCATTTACATTCATCTCAAAATAACATTATCTGCTTCTTTGGTTTATTGTATTTTCATTTACATTCATCTCAAAATATTTTTTCTCATTTGTCAATGATTTCTTCTTTGAGCTTTTAATTATTTAGGACTTAAAAATTGTGTTTTACTTTTTATATATTTCTAAATTCTTCATGTCTTTCAGTTACTGATTTCTAATTTAATTCCCTCTCAATTGGAGAAAATGATATAATTTCAATATATTTCAAGTTATTAAGACAGCTGTACATGTAAGGACATGGTATAAATTGAAGACTGTTCTATATATATTTCAGAGTATTCTGTTGTTGTAATTTGGAGTACTTTATAAGTGTTAAGTCTAGTAAGTTATGTTGTTCAAGTTTTCTTTATTCTTTCATCTTCTAATTATTCTACCTACCATTAAAAATAGTATATTAGATGGGGACCAGGGAGTTAGCTCAGTGGTTTGGCACCTGTCTTGCAAGTGCAAGGACCTGGGTTCAATCCCTGGTAACCATATACAATACTGGGAGTGGAGACTCACCCCAGCAGCAACCAGTACCACACACCACAGTGCTGGGCATGGTGGCTTACGCCTGTAATCCCAGCACTCAGGAGGCAGAGGCAGGAGGATTGCTGTGATGTGAGTTGGAGGCTGAGCTCAGGGCCAGCCTGAACCACAAAACGAGACCCTGTCTCAAAAAACCTAAAAAAAAAAAAAAAAAGTATATTAGAGTCTTCAACTATTAATGACCACAGTATTGCTAATGTCAAAATTTTAATCTAGGTATTGGTATACAGAGAACTAAAGCTATTGATGGCAACAAATATGCAATATTAAGTTAATCAGAAATAACAACATTATCCAAGACAAATATAATGTATTACCCTTAACTTAATTTAAAAAATATTTTTCCCTTTTATTGAGTTTATTGGTACATTTTAGGAATACATTATGACACGCTCATCATTGAGAACTTGCACCTGTGTGTGATATATCTTGATTCTTATTTTTCCCCGTTCCCTTGACCCCCTCTTCTAAGCTCCACTGTCCATAAATACAGGTTTTGTTACCATTTTTTACCATCAAATTTTTTCCCTTCTTTGCTTTCCTTCACCACAACAACCCATAACCATCTTAGTTCTTTAGTGTTCCTCCTCATCTCTAAAAACTGATTGTTATACTTTTTTTTAAAAAAGTCTATTGTGTATAATACAAATAGACACTACAACTGTCTTGTAGTTGGAACTTTCATGATGAACATCATCCTCTTACTTTCAAATTATTTATAATATTTGTTTTTAAATTTAATATGTGCATAGCAAAGACGACATTGAATACTTAAAAATAGTTCAATAGCCTCTAATATTGTTTAATCCGTTGATATTAATTTTGTTACTGATGTGGCTAGATTTATATCTCACACTTTAGTTTATATTTTTGTCGGTCTTCAGCTTCCATTTCAGTGTCTTCTATTACTTTAAGTGACTGTATTCTGCTGTACAAATTTAATTCTCTTGGAACTTTTGAAATTATACCTTTTTTAAAACTTGATACTTGCTCTAGTGCTTGCTTTATGCATCTTAACTTATCAGAATATTATTCTGATTTATATTAACTGAATTGCAGTGAGCTATAGAAATATTATTCCTACGTAATTCTATTCTCCATTTGTTTTTTCTGCTTTTGTTATATATTTGATATGTATATATATGACATTCAGTGACAGCACAATAATAATTATTGGGGTTAGTTTTATGTCTTATAAATAAGTTGAGAGAAGAGAAGTGAACACATATATATGAACAATGTTGTTATATTGCTGAGTTTTTTTTTGTTGTTGTTGTTCCAGGGATCGAACTTGGGTCCTTGTGCTTCCAAGGTAGGCACAGTACCACTTGAGCTAAGTCCTGCACCATAATATTGTTGTTCTTATTTTCCACTACTAGTTCTCATACCTTTTCCCTATAGTTTTGAGTTGGCACCTTGGGTCACTTTCTTACTGTAATGCAGCTTTTTCCATCTACCTTCTTTGTGCTGCTGTTATCTAATGTGTTATATGATTTTTATGAGCTATATGTCCAAAATGTGTGTATGTAATTGATTTCTATTGGAAATATGCATTACCTTTTTCAGTAGTTTGTATTCACTGAAAAATTGAAGTTGAAAATATAGAGTTTTCATGTACTTTTTGCTTTTACAGATGTACAGTCTGCTCCACATCAGTAGATCATATGGCATTGGTGAAATTTTTACACCACTGATTACTAATTCAGTTAATTATACAATTGTGATGTGTTATGGTTGGCTACATAATTTTCTCCAACAGTTCTTTGTAATTGTGTGTGTGTGTGCGTGTGAGAGAGAGAGAGAGTAGATTCAAATTACAATCTAGTGTTACATTTTTCAACAGGACTGTCTTACTTAGTTTTCTACTTGCTGAAATAAAAGACTCAACACCCACAAGTTAAAGGAGGAAAGGTCTATTTAACTCACAGTTTGTAGACTTCTCAGTCCATAACCAGCTTACTCCAAGGTAAGGTGGCACATGGCAGAGGGACATTACAAAGTACAGACAATTGATGGTGAGAAAAAGGTAGCAAAACAGTCAAGGGACCTTAGGAACTTTTTTCCTGGCCCCCCCACTACGTCGTTTTGTTTTGTTTTTTTTTAAATCTTTATTGGTACATTAAATATACATATCATGATTGCACTCTATAATGGGGATTTGTACCGGTATAAGACACAACTTAATTCTCATTTTTTCCCATAGCCCTACCCACCCTACCACCCCCTATATACATAAAATTTGTTTCCTTACTTTTTTGTTACAATCTCAACATTTTCCTCCTTCTTCCTATTTTACATTGACCATTTTCTATTTCACAATATATAACATACAATTCTAGGACTCATTTACATCTTTATTTTCTCATACCAGAGAAAAGATGCGATATGTACTTATCTGTGCCCTATTTATTTCACTTATGAGGATATCCTCAAGGTATGTCCATTTAAGTAGAAATGATTCAAAATTATCATTTTTTATGGCAGAGTAACACTTCATTCTGTAGAAGAACCACAGCTTTTTTTAGTTTTTTTGAGATAAGATCTCACTTTGTAGTTCAGGCTAGTCCTGAACTCGCTATGTAGCCCAAGCAATCCTCCTACCCCTTCCTCTTGAGTGCTGGGATTACAGGTGTGAGCCACCACCACTGGCATTGCACTATGTGGTTCTGTGGATCAAACTCGGGGCCTTGTACTTTCCAGGCAGACACTGGAACCACTGAGCTAAATTCCTGGCCCTTTTCTGCCAGGCCGATATACTATCTAGGCTACTCTGAATAGGGTGGTGCCAAACCAGTGGGTGCACTGATTTAGAAAGCACACCCTTACTCCCAGTATTTCTCTATGAGTCAATCACACTCTAGATACAACCACCTTTGACAAAAGCTGATCTATGACTGTGTGAGGCTTTGGAAGGACATATAGGTATAAGCTATTAACACTGATAAATTTTCCTTTGTATTTCTTTTAAATGACTTTGTTACATATTAAATATCTTGGCATTTTTTAAAAGATGAGAATATGCGTATGGTTTATTTTTCCTTCATGTTTTGAAATTTAGTTTTTATGGATAAAAGACCCAGGTTGATATTTTTTTCAGAACTTTATAGACATCAGCTTTCTACCTTCTGGGCCACATTGTTTCTGAGGCAAAGTCAACTAGTACATTTCTTGAATTTCCTTTGTGCATGACAAATTGTTTTATTTTTCCACTTAATTTCAAAGTTTATTTTTCTGTTCTTTATATAAATTAATTTTTAATTAACAAAAAATTTACATTTTCCTTCATAAATGTTTCAAAATATGCATACATTTTTGGAATGGCTATATTGAGCTAATTAACATAAAATAAAACAGTGTATATACATAATAATATTACCAATAAAACAGAAGCAAATCTTACCATTTATGACAATATGGATAGACCTAGAAGACATTAAATGAATTAAATGAGGCATAGAAATACAAATAATACTACATTGTAATTGTGTTTTAGATTCCCCATTGCTGCTGCACAATATCTGACATTCCCTCCTTGAAAAAGGAGAGATTCAATTTACCTCAGGTTCAGAGGATTCAGTCCATGGCAGAGACATCTTGCTGGAAGGATGCAGTGTAGCGAAGTTGCTCAATTCATGGTGGCCAGGAAGCAGAACAGGAGAATGGTCCCAGACATGAAGGGCCCAGAAATCAGATCTAGTACCCAAGTCACACCTCTATGACTCAGCCAGACACACCCAGAAATATGGTATATTAATCACCTGGGCATTTGCTATCCACTCAGATTGACATCTCATGATTAATGATTACAATTTGTTTAAATATTTTGACAATACAATCTGTTCTTTATATAAATTAATTTTTAATTAACAAAAAATTTACATTTTCCTTCATAAATGGAATAGAATAAATAGAATGGTGGTTATGATGAGAGGGGGATATCATTGATGAAATGTCGGTTGAAGGATAGTTTTCTGTTAAAAGGAGGAATAAAACAAGGTTTTTGTCTTTCTTTTTTTTAAAAAACATGATATGACTAGATATAGATCTCTTTGTGTTTGGAATTGAGTGAGATTCTTAGATATGTAGATTAACATTTTCCACCAAATTTATGAAGATCTTAGCCATTTTAATCTATATTTTCCTGTTTTTTTCTCTCATTTACTTTTGATGTTCTCACTATGCTGTGTTGGTGTGTTTAATGATAACTCACAATTTTCTGAAGCTCTATTATTATTTCTTTAACTGTTTACTCAGATTGCATAATCTTTATTAATTTATCTTCTGATAGTATTTTCTGTCACCTGAGATCTGGTGTTGATGCCTTGTATTGAAATTTTAATTTCAATTTGGCAATCAATATGAAACATTTTTCAATTCCAGAATTCTATTTGTTTATTTATGCTATGTTGAATTCTTGTATTAATAGTCTTTATATGAAGAGACATTTTCATCATCATTTTAAGTATTCATAAACCAAAAGCCTTTATGATTTCCTTTAGTGTTTTCTACAATAGAAGCTTTAAAATTTAATGTTTCCTCTAAAAGATAGTTTTTTTCCTGTGTACCATAGTTAAAATATTTGCATATTTTGTAATTAGTTGTTGAATATTGAACATTTAAAATAATACATTCCCTAATCTCTGGTCTGGATACTAAATTTCCCACTATACCAGCATTTGTTGATATTATTTGCTTGTTTAATTTTTGCCCATTTTCTTTCTTTTAGAGGCTTGGCTAAATTAGTTGAGAAGAATTAATTTTACCCAAAAGGTAGAGCTTTTCAAACTATTTGTCAAGAAGTGTTTTGGAAACAGAGTCACTTTCTTGACAAAGGGTGACTGATTTTAGTGAGATTATCTGTCTCTTTCTCTGATTTTTCCACATACCAGTTTGTCTTTATTAGTGTCATGTCCACCTGTTAGCCAACACTAATTGCAGGCTGATTGCTCTATTGTTTTTAACAACTCCCTGAGACATAAATTGCTCCATGGTCTGATGCAATTAAAGTTGCAACAGGACGTTTCCAGTCTTTGAGCCTTGTTCTGACCCCAGGAGGGCTTTTCTTAGTTAATATCTTTCATTCGTTGTTAAAATTCTAGCTCATCTACATTTTCAATGTTTGCTCATTACTAAAGTCTCCACTGTTACTTTTTGATTTCCACAGCTAGATATTTTCCCATACTTTACCCAATATTCTTCTTAAGAAGAGCTATGAGTCTCTCTGATCTTGTGACCTGCAGCCCCACCTGAACAGAAACTCTGTGCCATTGCAAAAGAGATGGGGACAATGAAAGGGTCCCACTGCCCCTGGAGTGCATTTGTATGATAGGAATAAGGGAACTTGGCTGTGATGGTAGATCCTGGTCTTTTCAGCTTGCCTTTTTCATCACAGAATCACTATCTCATGATTAAGCTATAGCAGGGACTAAGGCCCAGGGCTTTCAGCCCGTCTCACATGACAATAAAACTCCAATGCTACATGTGACAAGAGTGAGAGGAAGGGGGCTCCCATCTTCTGGCCATGCTCACCCAGGGTAGCACTTCTGCACCACAGAACTACAAGAGCACGAGAGATGCACCTCCATGGCATGGCAGCTCCAAGTTGCCAACGACTGAAAGATTTTTAAGTTGTCTATTGATCTAGTACTATTTTCTTATAAAAAGAAAACTATCATTTAAATTTTACAAAATACTTTCTCTCAAATCATATCAATAATAAATAATTAATAACTGAATTGCTATGGTGTAAATAGAATTATATGTTATATATTTTGGATGCAAAATCTTGGCAGAATATTTGTTTCTGGAAATAATTCAAAGTTCACTATTATACATATTCTTCATGTACATTTAAATAGTTGCATCTACAATGACTCTGATATTTGTAACTCATAATTCTCTGAAGAACATAATTTTCATGTTTGTGCTTTTTTAAATCTCAGTATTTTGTCTTTAATTGCATAGAATATAAGATATATGTCTTGCAAAGTATCTTCAATGGATAATCTTGAAAAAAATTGTACCCTGGCTGCTGCTTCCTTCTCTGTCTCTCTCTGTCTCACCCCCTTTCTCTGTCTCTGTCTCTCTCTATGTCTCTGTCTCTCTTTCACTCTCTCCTCTCCCTCTCTCCCTCTTTGCTACTCTACTTCACTCTCACAGCTCTGTTAAGCTCTTCTTTCAGAACTGGAGGGTTTTTTATGGCAGAGTAATACTCCATTCTGTAGAAGAACCACAGCTTTTTTATCCAGTCTCTAGTTGATGGACACTTGGGTTGTTTCCAAGATGTAGCAATCACAAATTGGGCTGCTATAAACATGGGTGCACATATGTCACTGCGATATGAGTCTTTTAATTCTTGTGTGTATATACCTAGCAGGGCAATGGTCAGGTCAAATGGGACCTCCAATCCTAGCTTTTTGAGGAATCTCCAAACTGATCTCCACATCGCATCTTTTCTCTGGTATGAGAAAATGAAGATGTAAATGAGTCCTAGAATTGTATGTTATATATTGTGAAATAGAAAATGCTCAATGTAAAATAGGGAGAAGGGGGAAAGATGATGACATTATAACAAAAAAGTAAGGAAACAAATTTTATGTATATGGGGTGGTAGGATGGATAGGGCTATGGGAAAAAGTGAGAATTAAGTTGTGCCTTATACTGGTACAAATCCCCATTATGGAGTGCAATCATGATGTGTATATGTAATGTACCAATAAAGATTTAAAAAAAAAACGGGAGGGATTTTATCACCCCTGGCACCTCTTATAGTGGGAGAATAGAAAACTAGAAAATCCTCAAAATATTACATAATTTACCAAATCTCCTGGCACACTGATTACTTACCAGGGATTCACTTAATCCTCCTAACAACTCTAGAAGTACAAGTTGTGATGCTATTATTATTCATGTTTTCTAGACAGTGATAATGAATTCGTGACAGAATCTACAACTGGCAAGTATGAGAGCTGGAATTTAAACCCATATAATCTGGCTTTGAATTTCCTATCCTTAATTATTGTATGCTACCAATATATATGAGGCTAAAAGAGGAAATGAATGGACCAAAGCTCCTTAAGGGGAGCCAGAATTGTACTTCTGTTTTGACTCCACGTCTGGCAGTTTTGCAGTCTCCTAACTCCCTCCCTCCCACCATTAGTGTGAGGGGCTATATAATAGGCTAGAATCTCTTCTGGACGGCCTCCAATGGAAATCTACTTAACAGCAGAGAGCTGGAGGGAAGCTTGTGTGTATTGGTTCCCAGGGTCTTAAAGCTTTATCTTTCCTGCCGCTGCTGCTCTTGCTTTCATTCCAGCTGGCTCTTCCACCCCTCCGAGACTGCTGCCTTCATTCACCTAGCCACTGAAGAATCACAGCTGTGCCCCTTTCACAGCCCCCAGTGCTCCCAACCCAATATTCATTTGAACAAGCTTCTATCACTCCGTACGCTTACACACCAGAAGCTATTCCTGGGCAAGATGAATGAAATTGTTCTTTGTTGCTATGACAAGTTCACAGGCAGCCAAAATTTCCCTATCCCATTTAGAAACATAGACAGGAAGTTACTAACATCTATATAAGTACTGAAAACGAACTGATTTCTCGTTAGATGCCCTTGAGGTAGCCGGGCTCAAGCCAGCTTAGTTCCCATTGTCCCCGGTTACCCTCAACACCTTAGACATTTTGCCAAAGTTGCTTGCTCAGCTGCAAGACTTCATACTGTGACCAAGATAACTGACTATATAAATTAGAAATGGAGCCTCTAGCAGGCACAAATAGAGCTAAATAAACCCACAAGCTAAGGAGACATTTCACAACTATTTTGCCAAAGTGTGTGTGTGTGTGTGTGTGTGTGTGTGTGTGTGTGTGTGTTAATCAATGAGAGTGCTCTCTAGCAATGAAAATACCTACATCTACATTACTGTACTGTACATACTTCTTGTCCTCAAACTGTTATTTTATCTTCAAGTACTTCCCAGGAGAAATTACAAAGTCAGTAAAGAGTGTGACTTTCCTAAATGTTATCCCAATGAAATCTGTGTTATACATACAGTACAGCACTTTTTCCTACAAAACATTCAATTCAAGGCACACCTCCCTTATTTGCAATTCTGACTAGAGAGCTCACTGCCACCTTGTTCTCTCCCATTGCCTCACTATCTTTACTGCCCTCACGAGTGGGTGTCTGTATATGTACTTCAAAACATTATTGTTCTTAATTTTTTTGCAGCTAAAAATGAGTTTAATTATTGAATGTAAGTTTTTAGTGGAGTTTGAATTTTCTTCTTCAAATGCAAACAGTTGACGAAGGAAAACATCCAGGTTTTCAACTTGTTCTTCTATCTGAATTAGTCAAGATGGAGTATGCATTACATTTTGTATCCTAAAAAGCTTAAAAGTAAAACAACAGTCTAAAATATTCATCAAATTGATATTTCAACAATAGTCAACGTTTCAAAGTAATTCTCATTAATGAGAAGAATGTTACTCATTTTCAGACCGCTCAGATAGTTACATCATCGATATTCAAGAGCTCAGATAAAAGAAGCAGCAAATTAAAAGAGCTGACATATAAATAATATTAGATACTCAAATATGTATAGGATTTTCCAGTTTTCAAATATTTTCAAATTCATTATCTCATTCGAGATAATATACAAATACAAATACAAAAAGCCAATTTTACTTTGATCAATAAGGCAGAAGAATTCTGAGAGCCCATCACACAATCAATGACAAAATTTGTTCATCTCGATGAGGTCAAGGATCTATATTCCCAATACCTACTCATAGTGCAGCAAGTCATTGGTGTTTATTAAGTGTTCTGAGTAAGTGAATCAAAGCCTTGTAATTAGAAGAAATCCCCAAGATGAAGTCTCCTTCCCTCTCCAGTAACTTTCTGGGGGCTTGCAGGTGAGTATAGACAATTTTTTTGAGACAGGGTTTCACTTTGTAGTTCAGGCTGGCCCTAAACTCACTATATAGCCCAGGCTAGCTTCAAATTCACAGCAGTCCTCCTCCCTCTGCCTCCTGAGTGCTAGGATTATAGGTGTGAGCCACCAGGCCTGGGACTGTGGTATGTGGTTGCCATGGATCAAACTTGGGACCTTGCACTTGCTAAGAAGACACTGGAAACACTGAGCTAAATCCCTGGCCCGATGAGTATGGGTTATTGATGAAGCCCCATTCTTAGACAAGAGCAAGGTCAGTAAGAGATGACAATTTTTTTAAAAGTAAGGAGTAAATGTTTTGTTTTTCTTTTTCTTTGTGTCACTTTTATTTTATTATTTTTTTTCTGAGACTGAGGCTCTCTATGTAGTTCAAGCTAGTGTTGAACTTGATAAATATCTCAGGATAGCCTTGAATTCAAGGTGATTCTCCTGCCTCAGCCTCTCGAGTTTTGAGATCACAGCCATTCACCACCAGACACAGCTGTATCACTGTATTCTTTGCCATTGCCAGTTGTAGTCACTCATTGGCTACAGGGGCCAGGGTAAATTCGTTTGGGACTCATGCCTATTGCTCTTCCAAATGTCCATTACAATAATCTTAAAAAATTATTGCTAAAATAATGATTATAGCATGTCCTGGATCTTGATTTTGGCTTTCAGAATTATTTTTTTCTCATTGTGATCGAGGTTGATCAGCACAAGGATATTAATTATATTATTAACAATATTATCATTTTACTCCTGGCCTTGTCTACTGTTTCAGTGACCAATGCAGCAGTTTTCTGCTTTTTAATATGAACACTCTGAGTGGTGGTTTACATTGTGACTGATTTCTTTTTTCATGATGAAAATTTTGAAGTATTTCTCATCTGGAGAACAAACAAAATAGATCAATCTGTGAAGCATCTGGAATTTTTCTAAGAAACCACACTAAGTATTTCCCAGAATGTGGCAGCCATGAAAGTTCAACCAGAGAGTCTGAGTGTCCACAACTGTTGTATCTTAGTATTCACTACAGTATTGCTTCAAGGCCACACACTCCCTAGGTCCTACACCCAGCTGAATACTTACCACAACAGAGGCTTCCCAACCAGGCCATCATTTCATGAGGCAGGACTCCTTAAACAGCAACATTTGCTGGAATTTTTGTTGGTTAGGCTGGAAATTTCTCACTGGTGTGTTGCTATCAGAAAATGTTTCATAGTCTAAAGCATTTTTCTACTATTCCTGGTCTTTCTCCCTTATCAAAATATCTGTTGCATGCCTAATCCAGTATTTATCGTTTCTTAGAGGATAAAAATTGCCACCGCACATGGGAAGAGTGGTAGGAGAGAATACGAGGTAGGATGCATTTGGGTACTGGCTTACTCACTATCTGGTTGGAAAGAAATGAAATGCAAGGTAAAGATAATCCTTAGTGCAATGTGTCACCCTAAGTGTTGAATATCTCACCAGAGAGGATGTGAGATGATATATTCTCACAGAAGAATACATTTGCTGGACTAAGACTCCAGCATCTGAAAGATTTTTTGGCGAGCAAGGCAATCCCTATATGAAAAGTAGTGTTGGGTGTTAAGTATGAATTTAAGGTGAGAAGCTGAAGACAAGGGAACAAGCAGACCTACTGCTGGGTGAAAGCCTTCAGCTTTCATAGTCTCACATGGCAGAGAACAGAGTGAGAGCAAACTCACATTTCTAAGATACTGAGCCCATTTACATGGCTCTACACTCATATAACCTAATTACATCTTAAAAGCCTCATTTGCTGATACCATTTTATTGGAGGCTTGTTAATTAGGGAAAATGAAAATGCTTGGTCCATAACTCTGGTATTTATTGGTAAGTTCCAAGAAATTACTTTTGCAACTGAATGTTTTTGGTGGTACAGGAGATTGAAAGCAAGAATTCTGTACCACTGTGCCATTCCCATGCCATCTTTATTAAAACTAGATCTTGCCAAACTACTTAAGAGTGGGTTTGCAGGTATGGTCTTCTGCCTCAGCCTCACAAGTAGCTGATGCTACAGTCATATGCTACTGTGTCTGGAGAGACTGATTTTTGATAGTATTTGATCAAGAGTTACAGATAGTAGATGAATAAGAATTCATGGTGTACGAGGCATCTTTTTGTTTCAGAGCATTGAATTTATCACTCTTGCCTGGAACTGAGTAAAAGGAGTGAAATTGCCATTATATGGGCTCTTGAAAAACCAACAGAAAGTAATGGTTAAAACACAATGAGGTGGAAATTTTTGAGTTCTCTAGAGGTGAAACAAGAAGGAAATAGAAAATCTTAGGGAAGTGAACTTGAATAAATGTAATGTGCAATGCCAAACCATGCTTCGGAGGGTTATATTACAACAGGGCCTAGATGAAATATTTGTCAAAGGACACCAGTATCATTAATTTAAATGTCAATTGTCTTTTTTAGCCTTAGTCTGATAGAGTTTGCTATACCAGTTAGCCTTTTATATTCAAATGAATGATGTATTCCCCGTAAAGCAGAAATGATGTGGTGGTGCTTAACCACAAGAGGCTGAGAGGATATAATCATCATAATGACCAGGAAATTTGGAGGATCACCCACAGAGGATTGCTATCAGAAAGCTGGAGGATTTTTAGTAGAGCCTTATACAACTAGGGACAAAATAAAAGGTAAATAATCTGTTTCTACTTAATTCCAATACCCTGAAAAAGAAAGAAGTGAGAATGTAGAAATAGTAAATTGATAAGAACTCACTTAAATGACTTTATACTAAGGAACAGAGAATACATAGGCATTTTGTGGATTATTGGTCACAGAATCTGAATAGGAATTGGTAGCTCATGACTCAGCCTGCTAAAGTGAGGGTATATAAGGTAAATAATAAACAAAGAACTGGCTAATGTGTGAATTACAATGGTTCTACTAGGTCTTCAAAACTTATATTGGTAATTTTCCCATTTTTGGAACAAATATATCCAACACCCACAATTTAAGGAGAAGTGATTTATTTTGGCTCAGTTCTGGACAGTTCATTCCATGTATGGTTGTCCAGCTCCCAAGTAGAGACAGTATGTCAGAAGGACATGATGGAGGGAAACTGCTCATTCTGTGGCATCCAGGATGTAGAGAACAAAGAAAGAGCAGGGCAGGAGTTCCTCCAAAGACACATCCTTCCATGACACATCTTTGCCATCCAGATCTCATCTTCTACCAGCACATTCAACTACGCACCCATCCATGGACTAATCTACAAATGAATTTTGTGTCATCTAGTCACCTTCTAAAATCACCTGTGAAAGCACGACACTTCTAGGGAATGTCTTAGACCTAAATCATAATGCAGTATTAATCTAATGCCTGAATGTCTGATTTGGGTTGGCATACCCAACCCATTTGGAGCAACATCCACATTTATTATTTGGTTTGTTAAGAAGTATTATGTCTTAAAATTAAAATGCTGCCAAAATCATGTGTGCAGAAGTGGGGATTTTGGAGGGTGGTTGGATCACTGGGGCACTATATTCATCAGTAGATGAATCTATTGATAGGCTCACTAACTGCATGTGTTTTCAGGAGGTGGGCCTGGGTTGGAGGAAGGAAGGATAACTGAGAGTGTAACTTGGAAAGGTATATTCTTATTTTGATATCCTCCCTTTTCTATCTTCTTACTGGCTGGCACAGATTGAGCAACTTTTCTCCATCATGCCTGCGACCATGAAATTTCTACCTTGATGTCAACTATCTATGACCTAAAACCCTTGAGCCAAAACCAAAAGCACAAAATAAAACCTTTCTTTCTTTCTTTCAGTTGAGAGTATCAGGTACTTTGTTCCAGAAATGGGAAAATGTCTAGGACAAGCAGTATCAGAGAAGGGAACACGAAATGAGTGCCTCCAAAACTTTCCTTTCATCTTCAACCAAAGGTGCATATAAAAAGTCAATACTGCGTGTATGAGCATAAGATAAACTGTATGCAGTCCTGTGGTCTTTATCATATCTCTGATTCATTTGGCATTTTAGGCCTTGAATAAACTAGCTGCATCTATAAGAATGACTACACTACTACAACCTAAATCAAGGAGTGACTTCTGTCATAGATGTGATACCAAAAAAAAAAAAAGAAGAAGAAAACAAAAAAATAAAAGGAAAGAAAAGAAAAGACTCAGTGGGCATTAGCAGATAGCTCAGACACCCACATCATCCTTCAACGTTACTCTGGGCTCCTCTCTTTATAGAACATCCGTGACCATATGAGGGCTCTCTATGATTAACTGCAAAGGAGGAAAACAGTTCACACTTATATTCCAGATGACTCAGCACATTTTATGGATACAAGCACATACAGCCTTGAAAGAAGAGAGGAAACTTTCCTAATATGTAGACCTTAAAGCAATGCACTGGTAATCAACATTGGCTGAAAAAGAGAAGTGATTTACAAGATAATAAGAATATATTTTTGGAAAGTGGTCACATTGAATGTCTAGTCAGGCTAGAAGTCAAAGACTAGAAGATGGAAGTCAAGGAGGTCTGTAATCAGGGCATTTCACCCCAATTTATAAAAGGAGCAGAGCATAAAGTGGAATTTAAAAAAGAATAATTCATCACTGTTGAGCAGAGACTGTCCTATATGAAAGGGGCACTGAACAACTGAATAGACATTTATAACTCAATAATTTACTATTACCCTACGTTTACTAATGACTACATGGGAACTATTATTGTAGGTACATTAAAGAAGAGGTAGAAGCTATGTATGGGCTCATTACACATGAACTCTCATTTGTCAAAGCCAATCCAGATACATGTGCCCATTATTATCCAATCTGTGAGCAGCGATGACCACTGCAGTATACAGCAAACTATTTTTGAGACCAAGAGGCCACTCAGTAGCCAGTAAAACACACTGTTTCCTTGACAACCTGGTAATAGGCCTTGTCTGAACTGCAGGTACAGAGGAAAGATCTAAAGCTGAGGAACAGCAGCAACACAGAGAAAAATCTCTTGAGAATCCAGTCTTAGAATAAGTAAACAGAAATGACCTTACAGTTAATGATATGCTGAGGATAATAATAGCAACAATAAAACCCAAATCATCCTCAACTCCTGATAAGACTGACTTAACCTCTGCTATTGTTTAGATTGAGAATATTCCCCGAAGGCTTCGTGCACTCAAAGATGGGGTTTGGACAAGGACAGGACCACTCAGGAACTATAGCTGAGATTTTAGCAGCGAAGGCCTAGTCACAAGATACTGGTTGCTAAGGACATGCACTGAATGGGTACATCTTTTCCCCCTTTCTCCCTTTTCACTCTACTTCTTATGCTGCATGACATGAGGAGCTTTCTTCAGCCTGTGCTCTTCCATCAGTCCACTTTTGCCTGGAGCCAGCAACCATGAAAATATTGAGACTTCTGAAAGTGTGAGCCAGAATAATTCTCCCCTCCTATAAACTTCAGATGTCAGATAATTATGTTTGAGTGACATGGAAGGTGATTATGACACTTCCAACACTCATGACCTAATAAAAGAAGAAACTTATCAACTTGCATTCATTAATCACATTTATCTCAATTTCTTATAATATGTAGTCTTTAATGAAATACCATGTGATATATAAACAAGCAATAATAATCTACCTTAAAGATATAAATTAAAGAACTGGACTCAGATTTGACTCAGCTTCTAAAACTTTTACATAAGAAATTTATAATCTTTAAATAGTCAGGTATAAAGATTTAAAGGCTTTAAAGAAAAATGTAGAGAACAAAATGCATTATCAGATACAGATTCTCAACAGAGATGCAAGCTATGAGTCAAGTGGTGATGCTGAAACTGAAAACAAAAACAAGCAAATACAAATGCGATTTTGGATAAGCTCATTATTAGACTGAGGAATTAGCAAACTTGAGGATGGATTAATGAATATCACCCAACTCTGATATAATGAGAAAAGAAAAAATTGAATATCAAGCACAGAATACGAGTCCTCCAGTACAATCGCAAAGAGCTTGACTCATGCAATTGTGACTCCAGAAATGTTCAAAATTTAATGAAAATTTTATAAAATAATGAGATACATCAAAAGATCAAGAAACTAAAAGAACCACAAATATGAAAATATAGCCACACACCCCCACACTCGTCCCTATGCCCTTTGTACTCTAACTGGTAAAAACCAAAGATAAAAAGAAAATGCTAGACGTAAGTAAAGAAAAAGTGATATATTGCACACATCAGGATAAAATGTTATTAAAGTAGGCTTTTTGTACAGGATTATGCAAGTCACAAATTAATAGAATTGCATCCTTAAAGTGTTTTAATAAAAGAAAACCTTCCACCATATAATTCCATACAGAGCAAAAATAAAGGACAAAATCCTTTTGAATCTAACAAGTGCCAAGAAAATTAATAACTTGCACCACAGGAGATGTTAAAGGAAGTTATTTACGCAAAAGCAGTGTGATACAAAGAGCAATTTGAATCTTAACAAAGTCATGGTGTGCTCTGGAAATGGTTAAGTGAGGAGAAATGCAAAAGACAGCTTTTTGCTTTAATTGTTTTAAAATATAATAGACTTTTTATGAAACAAGATAGCAAAATCGAGAAACTCCTGCCTTATGTGAAATCAAAAATACAAGGCAAGATACGACAAAAAGACAAGATGAGGAGTTGAGACTATACTATTTTAAAGTTCCTAAACTAACCAGAGAATATAATATCATCTGAAGCTTAGATATGGTTGGTTAAATGCAAACATAAAAGCAAGCAATTTAAAGTTAAAGGAGGTATGAAGATAAGTCAGTAATATATAAGTACTTAACATAAAATGTAAATAAAATAATATAAAACATGAATAAAATAATTGAAAAAGGTTAGATGCATAAATAAAACACAAGTATAAATGTCTTAAAGCATGTTATAAAACAACAATGAAAAGAAAGCTGAGTCACAATAAAGTCACAGATAATCCAATAACAGGAAAAAACGATGAGAAAGTAGCAAAGACTAGAGAGAATGAATAGATAGCAAAGAAGAAGGTAGATTTTAACCAAGCAAATCAATAATTACATGAAGTGTAATATAAGGCAGAAAAGATTTCTATGTTGTGTGAATAAGAGCGACATTCAAATATAATGAACTAGGTAGATGGTCAAAAGTCAAAGAATTATAAGGTTACACCATAACACTGACCTAAAAAAAGGTAGTGGCAGTTTTAATATCAACAATGCTGAGCTCAAAATAAGGGATGATATTTAATGAATGAAAAGACATTGTCCAAACATGTAAAGAGAAGTATATCTGGGTGACCAAAGGGACAAACAGTGGTGCCACAATCGATACACAGAATACATTTGAGGGAGTGTACAATTGCTGGCCCTTTGATTTGCTCTGAGGAGCTTATTTTAGTGGTCTCTACAGGGCTGTAGCAGCAGTTACTGGGCATGGAAGACATATAAAGGCTGGCCTTTTCTGCCCACCAAGAGAATTTTCTATGAACAATATCCCATTGATCTAGTTGATAATACCTCAGTGCTGCATTTTGTGCTTGAAAATCTTGCTAAGCAGTGCTTACTCTTTACTTTTCACTCTGCACCAGCATCAGAAGTGCATTGTTATGAAAGGGATCAGTGCATACAATCTTGTTCCTATCTTTTCTCCCCATAATTATATTCCTCAATAAGTCTCTTACATACACAATTCCATTGTAATGGCAGGTCTAAAGTCAATATATCAGACTCCGAATAATCTGGAAATGAGTATTTGTGATGGTTCATTTTATGTGTCTACATCCTGGACTAAAGATATCCAGATAACTGGAAAAACATCATGTTTGAATGTGTCTATGAGGTTGTTTCCAGAAGAGATGGGCATTTCAACTGATATAATGAGAAAGCAAGATTGCCCTCAGTAATATGAGTTGCCATTTTACAATAGTTTGACAGACTAAACAGCACATAGATTTAGAGAATTTTTTCTGACAATTTTTTTTCTTCTTGAACTGGAAAATATATTTCTTTTCCCTTCAAACATTGATATTATACAGGCCTAGGCATTTAAACTACATTAGGACCCTTTGGTTCTTGGGCCTTTAGGCTTGGATTTGATGTACACCACCAGGATTACTAGTTCTGTAGCTTGCATGTGGAAAATTATCCTCTGTAGTTGCATGGGTCAATTCCTCAAAGATCTCTTTGTACATATTCATTCTCATTTCTAGGGGAAATCCTGAGAAATACAGTATTTAATATCGGATAAAGTGACCAGACCAATCCTTGTCTTAATAATTTTTTCTTTACCATTCAACAAATGTTTATTTAACATTTGCTTCTATCCAAGCATTGTGCCTAACACTATGGATATAGTGGTAAATAAAGAATAAATAATTCATCTCTAGTTCCACAGGTATCAGAATTTGGTTGAATAGACAAATTAGTAAGTAATTGCAATGTGTGCTATTCTTATGATGATAGGAACTATTGTTCTCTTATCATTTTGTTGTGAATTTTTGCTTCATTTTTTCACAAAAAAGAAAAGTAAGAAAGAGTATGGAGCATATACAAAGCTTCACAGTGAGAGACAGCAAACATGAAGCTCCAAAGGAGTATTTGCATTTTTATTTTTATAGATTTTACTTTAGTCTGGTTCTAATTTTTCTTCTTTTGTATATCAAATGATTCAAATTTCTATTGACAAATATTTAGTAATCGTATTAGCAGGCTATAAGGGGCACAAGCTTCTTGTTCCTCTAAAATTTGGTTATTACATTAGAAGTAACACGGCCTTGCTGAGTTCACTTCCAGCCATGGTCAACTTGATTCCAACTAAATTCTTCCTTTCTGAATTAACCGTTTGTTCTGCTTAGTAAAGATATGCTAATGCCTCCCTTCTAAAGTCCTGCCTGTAATACTCGCTATCACCAGGTGTCCTCCTCCCCTCTTTCCCACGCTTGTAATGAATAAACACTGGATGTCCTTGGTGCCTTTTGTCTTTGTTGCCCAGGGCAGCTTATATCAGCACAAGACCCAGCTTTTTCTCTCAAGTCTGTGTCTTCTGTTCTTGGCGGCTTGCATTGTATTGTCTCATAGGAGGTTGAGACTCACTGCAGGGGTCATCGATGACACACTTTATAAGTAATGAGTCTTAGAACTACTTGCCTAAATTTGAACCTATGTCCTCATTGATTTTACTCAGTCACCTTAGTAATTACATTTATTAGTCATTAGAAAGTTTGATAAAAAACTGAAGCTCTTACCACAACATACTTGAAAATGTCTTTCTTTTCTTTGACACAGGAACAAGGTCACCCCTTCCCTCAGTCTTCTGGCAGACATTTCCATGCAGGGACCATTCAGAGTAGTGTAATAAAAATCAATAAGGCAGCATTTTTGAGGAAATCAACTGCGAAAAGGACTTTGTAAGAAGCACAAATATCAAGGATTTATTTCCTTGTGCTAGGTAACATGTGTTACTCACAGACTCCAATAACTTTTGCAATAAAAGGTGCTGATTGCCTCATTCATCCTTCCA